>JAVTVY010007940.1:0-44454 GCA_036873755.1 Hanleya hanleyi
CAGGGTGAGCCGGGTGTTTTCGCCTTCGTAGGTGACCTCGTACCACACTTCATTAGCTCGCACGTTGTACCACGAGTAAGGGTATTGGATATCCACGAGGGCACATTCCCACCGGCCAGGTAAATGTAACGGTTGCGGTAACTGGGTGACGTACTTGGCCACGGTGTTGTCAGGAAACACATCCAGCGAACTGTTACTGGGTAGGGTCAGGTAAGACATGGCGACTGAGCTGTCCTGCTGCTGCTGTTGGTTTTAATAGGTCTTCCACGCCTTGGGCGGTTGTGTGCGGCGTCGTGTTCGTCGCGGTGACTTGCTACGTGTCACGGCTCTGGAGATGTGGGGTGTCTTGATCAAGGGTGTTTTTTTATAGGCGCGAAAAGAAAGTGCCCGTTGTGGTGGTGTTTTGGGGGTGACTCCGGTTCCCATTCGACTTCCCAAGAAGGTAGTGGGCCACTCGGTGATTGCTGGGTTTGCTGCATAAAGGCCCAGCGGTGGGGGTTCCCCACCAATTCCTGTGGTACATGCATGTCTTTCAAGCCTTGAGCGAAGACCTTCCATCCTCGAGGATCGGTGTGCGATCTGCGTTGACGCATCAGATCATTCACTAAATCCGTCATGTGGGTGCCGGGGACCACCTGATTCTGTACCGGGAGTTCGCCTTTATCATTCCAAGTCATGTTAGGATTCTGTTTCATCCGTTGTAATACCAGGCCAGCTTGTTTCTTGAACGAGGCAGGTACACTCTTCAGCACTTCGTCTTCCACCCACTGTGGGGCTGTGAGGGCTACCTCACCCGGCTGTTGGAGCGGTGCTGAGGTCAGCGGTCTGTCACGTGGTGGTGGTGGTGGTGGTGGTGCTGTTGCTGGGGTAGACAGGGTTTTGTATTGGTCCATGAACGTCATGTACCGTTGAAGCGTCTCATTGTACCGTTGTACCTTCTCACTGTCGCTTAATCCCGGTCTCTCTAAGATCTGTTGCATCTCTCCATCGAGGCTGTTTATGGTCTTCACCGTAGGTGGGACAGGGTAGGGTGATTGGAGGTTTTGCAGGAACCGTGGTTCGACGAGGACCATTTTTTCGTGTGGTTCATTGTCGGCCGAAGAGTCCACCCAATACTGGACCCAACACGGAAGCGACCAACGGTGCTAAGATGGCCCCGAGAAAGCCGCCTTTCTGTAACACCTTTTTCTTTTGTGTTTGAGGGACCCGCTTGTGGACTAGGGTTCGGAGACCTGTCTTATGCTTGGCCAACTTGGTCTTCTGAGCCGGAGTCAGTGGTACGTTGCCTTTTAACAGATTGTACCCGATCTCGCACAGACAGCGTACAAGGTCAGGGTCCGCACCGCGTACAATAGTTCGGACTAACTCGGGTGGGGCCGTCTTCAATACACGGAGCGTGGGAGCGTGCTTCCGTACTCGCGCAGACATCCTGTACAACTAATGCTAGAACCCACAACGCTGCCCTTTTTATCCACCTCACAGACAAAGTCAACCCTGCTGTGGTATTCATTCTTTTTATTATTCCCATCATCAAACACACAGACCCCAGCTGGAGGCGCCACTGTGGGTGTGTTTACATTATTTTTGCATGTACACGTGGTGGGTTTCTCCGGGAAAGATGCCGGTCCGTAGTCGAAGGTGGTCGGGGGTGGCTTGCTTGAGGTCGAAGAGCATATACCCGTGCTGAGGGTTGTGGCATCTTTAAAGGCTTCCAACGCAAACGGTGTGCGGCCGGGATATATCTGTCTCGCCAGGTGCAGCAGTTGAGTGGTATCTCTCGGGTTTTTGAAGACCACCAGGTAGTGGGCATTTAAGCTGATATTCCGATGTTCTTTGTTTTTACTGAACGGATTCTGCACAATGTAGATGATGCTGAGCCGTCGATGATGGCTGCCTTTGGTAAAGAGTTGGGTGACCCGTGCATCCGTCTCCGCCATGAGATCATCCAGAACCACCAAATCACCAAAATGTCGGGTTCCAAATCAGCCAGGTTGGGTAGGCCTTCCACGAACGTGATGTGGGGCATTGCTGCATACGCTTCCTGCCATTCTCCGTAACACCACACGACTCGGGCAATGGGTGGAGTGATCATGCTGTCGGCGTGTTGAAGGAGCTTCCTGACAAAGTGCGTTTTGCCGGAGCCCGTCGGTCCTGCGATGACGCAGGTGAAGGGATGCTGCCACCGAGGGTCCATGGTTTGAGGTCTATCCGTTGTCGTGGTAACACGCTCTTGTAAATTTCGTACGAGTGAACTGGAGTGGTGGTGGGTACAACGTCGGTCGTCGTTGTCTGTTCACGTTCAGAGATGGTGCTGGGGGTGGGTACAACGTGGGTGGTCGTCGTCGTTGTCGGTTCACTGTGAGGGATGAAATCCGGTAGGTGTTCAGACGTAGTGGATGTACTTGGTGTAGGTGTAGAGTTCGACGTGGCTTGTACACAGGGTGTGGTGGTGGTGGTGACTGGGCTCGATACGACTGGTGCTCTCTGTAGACCCGTTTCACTGATGGCTGGTGTTCTCAGTTGGTTAAGTAACGTACTGACGTAGGCTACGTCGTAAAACACACCTCCGTACAACACACTCAGCAGGGTTAGCAATAGCACCCCAAAGCCCACTTGCGCTTTGCGCGTTTTGCGAGACGCTGTCTCCGGAGGCAGCTGCTGTTGGTCCATAGCACTGGGGTCGGACGTGGAATGAAGGAGGACGGCAGTGGTGTCTGGTTTTATAGTCGTTTCACCTGGTTGGCCGCGACCCAGGAATTGAAGGAACTGGGCCAACCTTGCCATTTTACGAAATGAAACAGTTTGCCACGTCGACGTTCCGTTTTCAAAATCTGCTCCACCGTGTAGTAGTCTTGCTGTGTTTTTACAGCAGGCTGTAATTCCGTGTCGTAAAACGTCCCCAGCAACGTTTCGCCTTGGAGATCTTCCAGTTCATAGACTCGCCGCTGTCGGGGTAGGCGCCGTTTAATCAGGAAGTGCTCATCGCTCCAGTTGGGCAAGTAACTTTTCTCGAACTTGCCCTTGACTTTACTGATCCGTACAGGGTCGCCGACCTTGTACACCGCCTTCATCGTTCGCTGCGATGGCCTGGGGTACAAGACACGCCGGACTTGGGCTTCATTGCGTTGGGTCACGGTAATGGGGGCTCTCTCTATACTTCGATGATAGGCTCGATTGTAACCCTTCACCAGTTTCGGGAGAACATCGATGTACCGCCTTGTATTCTTATAGGTGAAATATTTATACATGCGGCCTTTGAATGTCCTGTTGAACCTCTCCACCACGGAAGCCATGGTCTCGTTGTACGTATGGAAGAAAAACACCTTCTGTTTCTTGAGAAAGGCTTGGAACGGTCTGTTGAGGAATTCCGTGCCTTCGTCGGTTTGCAAATACAAAGGTTTGCGCCCGGTCTTGAAGATGTCTTTGAACGCCGCTATGAGATTTGCCGCCGTTTTCGTCCGGATGGGTACCACCCACGCATACTTGGATAGGATATCGATGCACGTCAAGATATACCGATTCTCATCGTTGTGTTTGGCAAAGGCGCTCATATCCACCAAATCCGCTTGCCACTGGGCATCTATACCTCCCACGATGACCCGGTTCCGTAGAAAATGGCGACGGACAGATCGATGTAAGGTATAGGTGTCTTGTCTTCTTAACCAATCTCGGACTTGGGCACGTTGTATCCCCTGGGGGTTGGCCGCTCGATAGAGAGCCGACAATGCACTATAGGCTGCCGGACTGTCGGGACTGTAGTATAAGTTATCCAGCACCTTCTCCCAGCGCTTCATGGTGACAAAATGATGATGGACCCTGGCTCTATCGTTTATTTATAACGGGTATATCTTGGGCCGGAGTTTCTTTCTGATTTTCTTCGTGGACTTCCACAGTGGCCATGGTCAATGACCAGTCCAACTCGTCTGATGACCGCTTGATAGCACTTCATCCACATCCACCACGGCATCTTCCAATGCAGACCATAGATCAGGGTGAAGGGTAAAATGCACTGTACCTCCATCTAGCCGAGCCAATTGAGCAAAGAAAGGGCCGCGTCGGATGTACACATCGTGACACAAGTGGATGAGATCGCCGTCCAGTTCACCAGACAACACCCGTTTGAATTTGGTCCAGCCCTCTCAGGACAGACGAATGTGAGCCGGGCACGGTTGTGTAGGGTCCGTGTCTCCCACCACCTCCTCCATGATATCGACCTTATCCGCATACACGTGCAGGAAAACCTCGGGGTCAAGCTGAAATACGCCAGTACTATATGCTCCGTCATGGTCAGTACGTGAATGGTACCAGATTTCACTGTCTCTCGTATTTATAGGGAGAACCCCGTGAGATCAAAGGATCAGGTGGTCATGTCATTGGGCTGACTGAGTGTAGCGGGGTAATCAATGGCATCGTCGTCGGGTTCATGTAGTTGTTCATGGGGTTCAGCCATTGGCCCCGCGGCTTCATCACGGATTTTTTCTTCTTCTTCATCGTTCTGGCCCGTCATGTGTGTGTGGGTGGCTTCATGAGGTGACCCTGTCATTCCAGCCTCTGCGCATTCTATACATATAGTATTTTCTCCATCCGCTTTTTTTTCATTAGGTTCATCTAGTGCGTGTTCGATAGCATGAGCCCATGCCAATTGGTGGGGTGATCGATCGTCGGGTATAAATAACTGGTCCACCAGAGGGCCTATTTTCTCCAAGGCTGACCACAGAGAGGGAGTTAGGAGGAAACTTCGAGCCGGCTCTTGGTAGCGTCCCACCCGTGGGTAGAGCGCAGTATGGTATACGTAGTTGGCCTTGTCCAGGTGGATCAGGTGTCCGTCTAACTCCCCGCTCAACACCCGTTTAAACTTAGTCCACCCATCACGCTGTAGTGTCACCGTATTCGATAAAGTCTCGGGGGACGCCCTCCAATCCCCGCCACTATCTTCCACCAGAGTCACATAATCTTCATAAACGTATAATCCCACCTGGTAAGGTGTAAGGGGGAGGATGGCTCGTAGGACGGATGACATGCTTGGTCCAAATGTCGAACGGTGAATGACACACGCTCTGTCTGACCCTGGTATTTATAGTGTCAATACCACAGCGCCAGGGTGAATAGGGCACAGACTAGTATGAGGCCAACCAGCCGGTGCTGGTTGCGGCGTGAGCGCTCCTGGTCCATAGCGCGAGCATCAAGGATGGCTGTCATAGTCCAGTAGTGGTGAGTGATGGCACGCCTCTCCATCGAGTGCGCTCTGTGGAGGACCGCTTCTGTGAACTCGTTCAGGATCTGGCGTCGTCCCTCGTTGTCGTCGCCATCTGCAAACATGGACCGGACCACTGCTCGGTAACCCGTGAATGAATTCACCACGGTGGCATACTGTAAAATGCGAGTCGCATGGGGCTGGGTCTCCGCCATAGCTCTGTAGAAATGAAGGTGTGGGATCCAGAGGGACGTGTTTTATAGACCAGATGTAGCTCTACGGGTATAGTCCGTGATACGTACTATTCTGATGGGTTAGTGCAAAAAAAAGGGAGCAACAACAACAACACAGATTACAGATCAATCCTTTTATTATGCGTGAACAACATAGAAATGCATGTGCTGACCTGTCTGTGGGAGGTTTCCCACAATGGCGTTCACCTTCGCGTCTTTTCGTGTACGTCCGTGTCTTTTCGTTAAAGTCCGTGTATCTTCGGTAAAGTCCGTAGGCATTGGGCAAGGAAGCTTTTTCCTGAGACCGAATCACCGCCAGACATGACTGCATCACCGCGGATGAATACATTCTTGCACTCACTCACACCACAGGTCGAGTGAGGTATCAAATTGAAGCATAGGTGAAGGAGCATTTAATGGACTGGGTGTGGAGTTGACATATCGATAAAAATGGATATGACCTTGAACTGATCACGTGACCTCCCCGTGAGGGAAAAACCCCAGAACCAAGTCAGTACATGCATCCCATAGTCCCAGGTCACGCCCGATTCATGCAGACCGGAAGTGACGTCATACACCTGCGCACAACCGTGATGGAAAAAACCCAGAACCAAGTCAGGACATGCATTCCACACAGGCAGAATGCAGGCAGGCAGACAGGAAGGCAGGCAGGTAGGAGGGCTGGTTGGCGGGCTGGCTGGCTGGCTGATCAAGTCAGGTCAGGTAAGTCAGATTGAATACATCCTTTCCCTAAAAATCAACTCCTTTTATACATTTACTACTGGCGGCCATCTTTTCCCACCTCCCACATGGCGGCCATCTTTTCCCACCTCCCACATGGCGGCCATCTTTTCCCACCTCCCACATGGCGGCCATCTTTTCCCACCTCCCACACATCACACATGCGCAAAATGGCGGCCATCTTTTCCCACCTCCCACATGGCGGCCAATATGGCGGCCATCTTTTCCCACCTCCCACATGGCGGCCATCTTTTCCCACCTCCCACATGGCGGCCATCTTTTCCCACCTCCCACATGGCGGCCATCTTTTCCCACCTCCCACATGGCGGCCATCTTTTCCCACCCTCCCACACATCACACATGCGCACACCGCCCCAATACCGCCACAAAACCTACACTTATGACGTCACACCAGGTTCTGCGCATGCGCAGTGAGGCGCTATTTGTTCAATTCGGGTATTGTATACTACTTACCTTACTACCGCTTGAAACGAAAGGCGACCCCACGCACAGGTCCATCGTGAAGACCAAGCGTCACTTGGAAGAGGATATGGGGCTACCACCCACCGAGGCCCTGGAAAATGCGATCAGGATGCGCAAACAACTCTTTCAAGACATGCTGCCCGAACAATATCCTGGACTGCCCGACGACGATTAGAACAAACGGATGAGAGCGAACATGGCCGAGGATGGGACTTTCTTAAGGACGGCTTCTGATTGGACAAGAGTAGCCGAGAATGCATCTAACGGGCAAGAACGAATATGACAGATACAGCACCAAAGGACGGTCTCTGATTGGACAAGAGTCTTCTCGAATTGTAAACATACCCAACGCGGCTTCCCCAGCGTGGGTTTGATGTAGCATTGGGGAGAATAAACTATATGAAAACTTGTTGTTGTTGTTCTCTCATCTGTCATCTTTGTTGTTGTTGCAAATGGCGGCCTCTGATTGGACGAGAGGCTACTTGTATTGTAAACACACCCAACGCGGCTCCCCCAGCTTGGGTATGATGTACTGGAGGAGATAATAAAATGATTGACCTGTCATCCTAGTTGTTGTTGTTCTCTCACCGGTCTACATCATGCGATTGTACAGAGTGCATGTTCATTGAGAGAGAAAGAGAGAGAGAGAGAGAGAGAGAGAATTAAGGTTTAACGTCGCATTCCGCAATATTTCAGCTATATAGCGACATGGGCAGAGGGTATGTACATGGATTTGAACAGAGTATGTTCACATGGACGTGAACAGAGTACATGTAGAATGACATGCACAGTGTACATTTACATGTACAAGGAAGATGTGTATTGACAGAGTACATGTACATGAACAGATTACATGTACAGGTAAATAGTACATGTACAGGCACATAGTACATGTGCATGGATATGCACAGAATACATGGACATGCGCAGTGTAGATGTATTCTGTGCATGAAAGTCACCTGTCTTGTGAAAACTTCCGGTTCCGGTCACGTGACAGTAAACATGGAAAAACCCCGATGTAAGATGAGGACCCGGATGTAAAACCACAGTACCCGGATGGAAGACGGGAGTACGACAGGAAAAACCCACTAGCTAACTGCGCATGCGCAGATTGACGCGACTTCCAATGAAAACAAGCCAGTCTGACCCACGAGAGCTTCACACTGATACCCCACACGGTCCATTCGGACCAATAGTGGTCCATCTCTACACCAAATACCTTACTTCAGTTCCACAAAATGCCCACTTTCGCTACTACTCGTACTGATGACGTCACCGATGACGTCACAGATGACATGGACAGCCCTCAAATCGGGGTCTACACCCCGAGAGCCACAAAATGCCACCCCACACGACGCATTCGGACCAAGGATGGTACCTCTCTACCCCAAATACCTTCCTTCCCTGCCCCAAAATGGCCACTTTACTTACTACACTCAACTGCGCATGTGCAGATTGACGCGACTTGCACTAAAACACACGCCATTCTGACTCTACCCTACAAAAGCTTCACTTGGACACCTCCCACGACCCAAAATGCCCACTTTCGCTACTACTCCTACTGATGACGTCACCGATGACGTCACAGATGCTGTGGACAGCCCTCAAATCGGGGTGTACACCCCGAGAGCTACAAAATGACACCTCCCACGACGCATTCGGACCAAGCATGGTCCCTCTCTACCCCAAATACCTTCCTTCACTGCCCCAAAATGGCCACTTTACTTACTACACTCAACTGCGCATGTGCAGATTGACGCGACTTGCATTAAAAAACACGCCATTCTGACTCTACCCTACAAAAGCTTCACTTGGACACCTCCCACGACCCATTTGTACCCATAGTGGTCCAAACACATCCCCAGGCACCCCCAAAATGCCTGCTTTCTATACTACGGCCAGACTGCGCATGCGCAGAATAATGAAAACGGACGATACATTAGTCCAGTCGGATGCTCCTTCATGAGATCTTCAAAATAAGACCTCATACGACACCATCGGACCATTAGGGGCTCACCTAGACCCCAAAACGTCACCCAGTATGGACCTATCCTCCCATAGCCAGTAGGCCTATATGGACCTATATACAGACCTACCCGGTACTTTTCAAAAAAATTCACCGCTTACCTCCGAGAAATATAAGAAATAAGCTATATTCACGTTCACATGTATATAGATAACATATGCTTCTGTTTTGCATTTCAGTATTTTACTGTTCTACTGATTTTATTTACTCTTGTACTCTGCCATATCTGGTGTTCGTACAATAAAATCTTGAATCTTGAATCTTGAGACTCCTCTCATTGTGTTTATCTTGTCGAGACGAGAAAAACAAGACCAAACAACCCATAGTAACACCCACAAAAAAAAATTCCAGGTTGGACATATACCCCCATAGCCAGTATGGGGCAAAATACAGACCTACCCGGTACTTTTCGAAAAAAAATCACCGTTTCGCTCCCATCGTGTTTTTCTTGGCGAGACGAAGAAAACAAGAGCAAACAACCCATAGTAAAACCCACAAGAAATTTCCCAGGTTGGACCTATACCCCCATAGCCAGTATGGGGCTATGTGGGCCTATATATAGACCTACCCGGTACTTTTCGAAAATTTTCACCGCTTACCTCCGAGACCCCTCCCATCGTGTTTTTCTTGGAGAGACGAGAAAAACAAGACCAAACAAACCATAGTAAAGCCCACAAAAAAAATATCCCAGGTTGGACCTATACCCCCATAGCCAGTATGGGGCTCTATACAGACCTATCCGGTATTTTTCGAGAAAAAAAATTCACCGTTTCGGTCCGGGACCCCTCCCATCGTGTTTTTCTTGGCGAGACGAAGAAAACAAGACCAAACAACCCATAGTAAAACCCACAAGAAATTTTCCAGGTTGGACCTATACCCCCATAGCCAGTATAGTGTGACGCAAAGTGATCTGTCAAATATGGTTGTATTCTAAATTATAAGCTTGTAAATTGTTGTTCTGATTATAATAAATAATGTGTTGGATTGAGTCTCTCGTTGAATTCTATTTTTAGAATGTTTTACGGTCAGCTATGTTGTTGTGGGAACTGGGGTGGAACTGTAGTATAATTTATGTTGTGATGTATGTATATCTTTCGTCTTACCTTTCTAAAGCAGTATCGTACTTGCTTCCATGTTCTGCTTAAATGAATTGTTTCATATTATGTTGTTTTGAAGGAATATTGATCAAATTTACGTTCGCGACTTACGAAGTCATCCATCTTGGTTATGCTGTGGGGATATCCTTGGGGTTGAAGTTTGAGCTTGTGTTTAAGCTATATTTCTGTGTCGTCAGAAGATGTAAATATTTAGTTTCTGAGTTATTTAATATTTTGTAACATTGGTGATGTTAGATTAGTGAGTGGGCTGACTGGGTGAATGAAAGCGAGGCTGGTTGCTAGGATGGCGGGGAGTACGAATCTGAGTTGGAAGCGGAAGGTTGACTGTGAACGTAGCTGCGACTGTGTTTCTGGTGAGAAGCCTTATATTTCATTTTTATTATCTGTAAATTAATTCGGAAATTACTAGAATCAATATATGACATTTCTGTTGATTTAATTTTCTAAAGCAAATAAACCTTTTGTAGGTTTATTTTCCGCATTATTTATAGATCCGAAATCATTTCGGATTCATGTGATTATATACGATTCGGATTCTTTGATGTGATTTGCTAACTAAATTGGGAATTGTTACGTTTTGGGATCGGATAGTCTTTTCCTTTACCCGATCTAATTATAAATTCGTGTTAAGTTAATATTTGTTAATAAAAACAGTAATCGTCAGAATTTATATTCTCTTTTTGTTATTTATTGGTTTGATCCGAATCAAGTATTGTTAGTCGGAATTATTTTCACCGACGTTCCTGATCTTGTAAACCGCCCACACCGTCGGCCCGCTACAATTTGGTGGCAGCGGTGGGATACGGTTTTATTTGCCGTATTCTCGGATCCGAACGTACCGAATATACACGATCCGAACGTACCGAATATACGTGATCCGAACAGATCATTCGGATTTGGAGACTTGGTACGTGATCCGAAAAAAAATTCGGATTTCGGATTTCGGGATTGCCCGATTTTCGGATTTCGGATCGGTGGTATAATTACTTGATTCGGATCTATTTTTATAGGATTGATTGTAGGAAAATGGAATTATTGGTGTTTAACAGATTATTTTGAGTACAGTTTGTTTTCCCTCCTAAATTTATATTACACACACACAGTCGTGGCGTGTCGATCTTGGTAGGCCTATACCGATTTGGTGCAGGATCGTATATGTATACGAAATCCGAATCGGACTTGGATCGATGTTTACTGCATGTCTAGCAAACAACTGGTTATTATATGGACGGAATGACCATTGGGAATCATTTGGGCATTCCGAGACAACATTGTAGGCCTACTTATAAGATACGCTAATTGGATAATTAGCGTATTAAGCTAGACAGTTGTATAAGTATTACGGCCATCGTTGAAATTGAAATTGCAGGCCTGAGATTTACTTCCCCCCACTCCGTTTCGATTTGTGAAACATCTGTGCTATGGCAGATATGGCCAGTACGGAAAGTGTTAAATCCTGGCAAGAAGAAGTCTCGGAATTAGGGACGGACGAAGAGATAGTATTTAACTTTAATGCTAAAGATCGCGGGAATGGTTAGAATACATCAGATCAGGAGGCGATTGATGATGGGATATTGGATTCATTTTCTCCCACCGGCGCTAATATTAGCGAGTCGCCTAACATCGGTCAACCTGTAAAGGGTTTCAAACATATCGAGCATAATGTTGCCCGATGTGATGGTGACACAGCTGTAATGAAGCCGATTCCGGTTTCTCAGTGTTTTAAGTTTCCGGGTGATGTTAATATAAGAAAAACACGAAATACCACAGAGTATAAATCCAAATCAGAGGGATATATGAACAGAGGTCAAAAGGTCGGCGTCATAGGATTAAATTGAAATGACGTCGAACGGGAGTATATGCCGAAAAGAGTGTTTTCGGCTCCCGTAGGCATACGGTTTGAAAATGGTTTTGATGGAATGGAATTGGAGAACAGATTTTCTCCACATTCGGAAGTCACCCGCAATGGCAGCTATATCCCTGCTCTCAATGTGACCGATGGTAAACATAATGAGGAATTTCAGAGTCAAATGGATGAGCTCAAGGTTTCGTCTGAAGTACAACGAAGTGAACTTCAATATTTGAGATCTCAAATGGGAAATGTGATGGGTATTTTACGGGATGTACAGTTGAGTTTGGTGTCGAGTAAAAGTAAATTTGGGGAAAGGGAATATGGGTTATCTGGTCAGGCTGATAGGGAAATCAGCAATGGCGGACCTCGTTATGCATCGGGATAACGAGAGGGCTGATAGGGAAATCAGCAATGGCGGACCTCGTTATGCACGGGATAACGAGAGGGCTGATAGGGAAATCAGCAATGGCGGACCTCGTTATGCACGGGATAACGAGAGGGCTGATAGGGAAATCAGCAATGGCGGACCTCGTTATGCTCGGGATAACGAGAGGGCTGATAGGGAAATCAGCAATGGCGGACCTCGTTATGCTCGGGATAACGAGAGGGCTGATAGGGAAATCAGCAATGGCGGACCTCGTTATGCTCGGGATAACGAGAGGGCTGATAGGGAAATCAGCAATTAGCAATGGCGGACCTCGTTATAACGAAAGGGCGCGGGATAATACGGGATAACGAGAGGGCTGATAGGGAAATCAGCAATGGCGGACCTCGTTATGCTCGGGATAACGAGAGGGCTGATAGAGAAATCAGCAATGGCGGACCTCGTTATGCTCGGGATAACGAGAGGGCTGATAGGGAAATCAGCAATGGCGGACCTCGTTATGCTCGGGATAACGAGAGGGCTGATAGGGAAATCAGCAATGGCGGACCTCGTTATGCACGGGATAACGAGAGGGCTGATAGGGAAATCAGCAATGGCGGACCTCGTTATGCACGGAATAACGAGAGGGCTGATAGGGAAATCAGCAATGGCGGACCTCGTTATGCACGGATAACGAGAGGGCTGATAGGGAAATCAGCAATGGCGGACCTCGTTATGCACGGGATAACGAGAGGGCTGATAGAGAAATCAGCAATGGCGGACCTCGTTATGCACGGGATAACGAGAGGGCTGATAGGGAAATCAGCAATGGCAATGGTGGACCTCGTTATGCTCGGGATAACGAGAGGGCTGATAGGGAAATCAGCAATGGCGGACCTCGTTATGCTCGGGATAACGAGAGGGCTGATAGAGAAATCAGCAATGGCGGACCTCGTTATGCACGGGATAACGAGAGGGAAATTGGAAATGATATGTTTTGTTGTAACCAGGCCAATCAAGGAGAATTAAGTGCTTCTGATTTTTCTGATCGGAGTAATATTATCTCCATGGGAGGGGGACAAGAGTTTATTATTCCGGTGGATTCCAATGCTGAACTGCGGCATGCACAGCATGATGAACCATTGAGTAGAGATATGGTTCGGGGTCCTTCTCTCAATCGGAAAATTGCTATAAAGGTCGGACCTTACAATGGTAAGGAAAGCTGGGAGGATTATTTGAATAAGTTTAATTTGGTAGCTTCTCACAATGATTGGAGGGAAGCAGAGAAAGCAGCTCAGCTTGGAGCAAAGTTGGAGGGTTTAGCTTTGGAAATTTTGGGGGATCTTCCAGTCGCAGATTGCCAAAATTGGGATCAGTTAGTGTCGGCCTTATTTCGCCGGTTTGGTAAGACGACTCAGACTGAATTAGCACGGACTGAGTTTCAGAATCGGCGGAGAAAGCGGAACGAGAAATTGGAAGAACTGGAACAGGCATTAAGACGTCTGGTAAGGCGTGCATATCCAGATGCATCTGAGAAATTACGTGACAGTCTTGCGCGTGACAAATTCATGGAGGCATTAGACAATCATGAGCTTCGTGCAAGTGTCACACTCCTGAATCCAGCGTCTCTAGCATCAGCTGTGGAAAATGCCCGTAGATATGAGGTATTTTTAGAAAAGGAGAAAATGGTTTCCTTTGAATCTAGGTTCAAGGCAGCCAGGATGGTAACTGGTCCCACAAACAGAGTGACAGGTAGACCGTACCCCCAGTTGCATGGTAGGTGTTTTACCTGTGATGAAGAAGGACACATTGCTAGATTTTGTCCTCAATCTGAAACGGTAAGGTCTAGAAGGCCACGGGTCAGATGTTACAAATGTGACGAAGTAGGTCACATTGCCAGAAATTGTCAAAATGAGCGTTCCATCTTGCTGGAGTCGTCAAAATGATGGTGCTGGAAATGTAGGGGACTTGCAGGGAAGGGCTGCAGATTCTGGCATTGAAAATATAAGGGCGGAAAACGGGAGACGGCTGTAGTAGGGGGTCAAATTACAGCTGACACTGTTCATGACCCGAAGGTTATTACATATGTCGAAAAGAAAGCAATGTATGTTCCTGTGGTGATAAGTGGAATTTCTATTAGATGTCTGATTGACACTGGTGCGAATATCACCATTCTGAAAACATCTCAGTATTGGGCCATTCCTTCTTCCTGTCGCCCACCGCTGTCAAATAAGAAGGAGAAAATGTTTTTGGCGGATGGTAAGGAGGTTGAATTATTGGGGAAAGGGAATTTCCCTAGGAGGGCAGGTATTTGTACATGACGTTTGGGTGGCAGATATAGAGGTGGATGGTCTGATTGGATTTGAGTTTCTGTTTAGATTTGACTGCCAGATTGAGGCACAAACTGGAACAGTAACGATAGGGAAAAGAGATATTGTATGTGGATATATATCCACAGAACGTTCGAGCAGCTGTTTTAGGGTGGCTGTAAAGGAGACTACAGTCATTCCCCCGGAAAGCGAGGTGATCGTGAAGGCAAATATTGCTGACGATCACGGACGTTTTCCCACAGGCATTGGTGTCACACAACCTGACCAGTCATGTTTAATGGATCAGGGACTATGTGTGGCGAAATCTGTAGTAGGGGTGAGTGCTTCAGATTTGCCTATTCGTGTCATGAATTGCTCAGGTGAACCGGTTACAGTGTACAAAGGTACTCATCTAGCACAGTTGGAGCTTCTGGAGGAAGGCACAACTGTCACTGAACTGGACATAAGTGGCCCTGATCCAGAGGAGTCTGGTAACACGTTAGTGCCGCCTCACCTTGGAGATCTGTTGGAGCGAAGCTCCGTAAATCTTGATGATGTTCAAAGACAGAAAGTTGAACAACTTATTGCTGAGAATCAGTGTGTTTTTGCTAAATCTTCTGGTGATCTTGGGCGGGCGAATATAGTGAAACACACAATCAATACTGGGAATTCGAATCCAATCAGACAACGTCCTAGAAGGCTGGCGCCAGTGAGACGAGAACAGGCTGACACAGAAATTCAGAAGATGTTGGATAATAAGGTAATCACACCATCCACTAGTCCTTGGGCTTCGCCGATTGTTTTAGTTAAGAAGAAGGACGGTTCTATAAGATTCTGTATTGATTATCGTCGCCTGAATCAGGTCACGATAAAAGATAGCTACCCCCTTCCCAGAATAGACGATAGTCTGGACACATTGTCTGGATCCAAGTGGTTTTCCACTCTGGATTTAGCAAGTGCCTATTGGCAGGTTGAGGTGGAGGAGAGTGACAGACAGAAAACGGCATTTGTAACTAATTCTGGGCTTTATGAGTTCTCAGTTATGCCGTTCGGACTCTGCAATGCTCCTGCAACATGTGAGCGGCTTTTGGAAAGAGTTCTAGTGGGTCTTCAATGGCAACTTTGTCTGGTCTACATTGACGATATCATCGTGTTTGGTACTACTTTCGAGCAAAGTCTCGAACGATTACAGACAGTACTTCGTCGTCTCAAGGATGCCGGACTTAAATTATCGCCTAAAAAGTGCCATTTCTTCCAAAAGTCGGTGGAATTTCTAGGACATGTAGTTTCTGAGGAAGGGGTAGCAACTGATCCCAAGAAACTTGAAACGGTCAAAGACTGGCCAGTTCCTTGTACTGTAACGGAAGTACGTAGTTTCCTGGGTTTAGTTGGGTACTACAGACGTTATGTGAGAAACTTTTTCTAATATCGCTCGTCCTCTTCATCGATTGACAGAGAAAGGCAGAGTTTTTGCTTGGACATCTGAGTGCCAAGAAGCCTTTCAATGTCTCAAATCTGCGTTACTGACAGCTCCAATTTTAGCCTACCCAAGTAGGGATGGCTATTTCATTCTTGATACGGATGCTAGCAATAGCGGTGTTGGAGCTGTTTTATCTCAGAAACAGGATGGCCACGAAAGAGTTATTGCTTATTTTAGTAAAACCCTGGGTAAAGCTGAGAGACAATATTGTGTCACTCGTAAAGAGCTTCTGGCCATAGTTAGAGGGGTAAAGCAGTTCCATCACTTCTGGTTCGGTAGAGAGTTTTTGATCAGAACCGATCACGGGGCATTGACATGGCTAATGCAATTCAAGAATCCTGAGGGACAGGTAGCCCGTTGGATTCAGGTATTAGGGACATATCATTTTACAATACAGCATCGGGCTGGTACTGCACATGGAAATGCAGATGCCCTGTCGCGACGACCATGTCATGATTGCAAGAAGTGCGACCGGCTTGAAGAAATGGCTCAGTTGGAAAAGGAGCCTGTTGTGACAATTAGAAAGCCTAAAGGTGGCTGGTTTGAAGACCGTGAAGGTAGCGGTTCTGGGATCATTGACTCTCAAATTAATCAGGTTTGTGCTGGTCATTTGGGTAAAGCTGATTGTATCGCTGGGCCTGAAATTAGATGAGTGGAATCTTACTCGAATGCAAAACTTCGAGAGATGCAACGGTCCGACCCTATATTGAGAGAGGTTATCGTGTGGACTGAAAAGTTGGACAGTAAACCTAAATGGTCCGAAATATCACATCTACCAAGCCTAGTAAAAGCATATTGGGGACAATTTACCAGGCTGTCTCTGCTGGATGGTGTTCTATTTCGGCGAAGTGATGCTGGTGGTTATAGAGCCGCACGGCAGTTGGTGGTGCCCAAGGGTTTGCAATCTGAAGTTTTTCATGAGCTTCATAGCAGCCCAACTGCTGGACATTTTGGTCAAAAGAAAACCATTGACCGGATCAGGCAGAGATTTTATTGGGTTGGTTACCGAGATGATGTTGAAATCTGGTGCAATTCTTGTGATATTTGTGCTGCCAGAAAAGGGCCATCGAAACGGCCTAAGGCAGATTTACTACAAATCAATCGGGTTGGGGCACCCCTTGAACGTATTGGGATTGATCTTCTTGGACCATTTTCTCCGGCCACGAGTGCTGGGAAAAACATTGTACTGGTAATTACTGATTATTTTACCAAATGGACAGAAGCATATGGTATTAAGCGTCAGGACGCCGAAACTGTGGCTGGTGTTCTGGTCGAAGAATTTATCTGTCGGAATTGGAATTAAGAAAACTCGAACTAGTGCCATTCATCCTCAGTCTAATGGACAGGTTGAGAGGTACAACCGGACATTACTCAACATGTTGGCGATGGCCTGCCTTGATAATCCTGCTGAATGGGATAGAAAGTTGGGCCTGGTTATGTTGGCCTACAGGACTTCGGTGCATGAGTCTACACAATGCACTCCATCGATTTTAATGTTGGGCAGAGAGCCATCTCTCCCAATTGATTTGTTGGTTGGTCAATCTCCAGATGAGGAATCATTCAAAGAGCCATTGGATTATGTTCAAACACTCAAGGAGACGTTGTGGCAAACTCATGAATATGCACGTGAACATCTACGTTTAGCTGCAGAACGGCAAAAGAAATATTATGATCTTAAGGCCACATCATTTCGGTACAAAGTAGGGGATCCGGTCTGGCTCTATAGTTGGAAGCGAGAAAAAGGGAAATCTCCAAAACTCCAGAGTCCATGGAGGGGTCCTTACTTGGTTGTTGCTAAGGACGAAGTTACATATAAGATACAGAAGAGCAGGCGGACTGCATCATTTTGGGTGCACCACAACCGATTGAAGCCCTATTTGGGGCCCAACACTCCATCCTTTCTGAACTTGGGAGTTAAATCCGAGAAAACGGTCTTTGAGGAACCGAATAACAGTAGCTCCCATACTGATGTTGCAGACATCAGGTTGGGTAGAGGTAAAAGGCAAAAACGGTCCCCAAAACGGTATGGGTGGTACTGATGCCAGGGTGATAAGAATTGGGTTCACCAATATTACCAGATTTGAAAATAATAATAATAATGAAACAACAACAGCAACGCTGCCATGTTTTCTTTACTTGTAGAAACTTCATTGAGATGAGAGGGTCTGAGCCCCATTGTCAGATTTGTTATAAAGTATTCTCCTCGGTCTCCAACTTGAGAAGACATCAGAGGGAACAGCATATAAGGAAGAATAAAATATCATGCCAATACTGCTATTACAGCGCTTCCCGCCAGGCAGACGTGGATGGGCACATCCACAGGCGCCATCCCAAGCAAAGGTGCCCCATTTCGTGGTGTTCATTCACGGCAAGAACTAATGAGAGGATGGTGGCACATGAAATCAGCAAACATCCAATTGGGAAGTCAAAGCACACCGCACCATGGGAGATGGGCCGGCTGACTAGTTGCCATCAGGAAGACAGGTCCCATCCCTCAGTTTCATCAGTTTTGATGGATGACACCTCTATAATGGCTGGTGACTCAGTAGTGGATGTTCCCTTGTGTGTGGAGCTAGAGGAGGGGGAGCTATTTCCAGAAGGGGAATTGATAACTGCGGAGTTGGAATTGGCAAATTCCATTATGCACCCGACACAGGTCCGACCGCAGGGAAAGAACTTGGCTCTACTGAGACAGCAACTTGAGGTAACAAACCTTTGTTACAGAAAGCCAATACGGCCTCGAGCAAGTTGTTGTATTCGCCCTCGTTGGAGGCCCGTATGTAGGGTGAAGACCCGGATCCTTCCTGAAAAAGATGCCTGCAGACAGCTCGATCCTGTTCCGATGACAAAGGATGCCGCTACACAGACGGATACGGTGACAGTTATGCTGTTTCCCACGAGGACGTGATAACATTTTAAGTGTGGGGAAGTGTGACGCAAAGTGGTCTGTCAAATATGGTTGTATTCTAAATTATAAGCTTGTAAATTGTTGTTCTGATTATGATAAATAATGTGTTGGATTGAGTCTCTCGTTGAATTCTATTTTTAGAATGTTTCACGGTCAGCTATGTTGTTGTGGGAACTGGGGTGGAATTGTAGTATAATTTATGTTGTGATGTATGTATATCTTTCGTCTTACCTTTCTAAAGCAGTATCGTACTTGCTTCCATGTTCTGCTTAAATGAATTGTTTCATATTATGTTGTTTTGAAGGAATATTGATCAAATTTACGTTCGCGACTTACGAAGTCATCCATCTTGGTTATGCTGTGGGGATATCCTTGGGGTTGAAGTTTGAGCTTGTGTTTAAGCTATATTTCTGTGTCGTCAGAAGATGTAAATATTTAGTTTCTGAGTTATTTAATATTTTGTAACATTGGTGATGTTAGATTAGTGAATGGAAGTGTGAATGTAGCGTTTTTGACTGTGGGCTGACAGTTTTTGACAGTGGGCTGACTGCGTGAATGAAAGCGAGGCTGGTTGCTAGGATGGCGGGGAGTACGAATCTGAGTTGGAAGCGGAAGGTTGACTGTGAACGTAGCTGCGACTGTGTTTCTGATGAGAAGCCTTATATTTCATTTTTATTATCTGTAAATTAATTCGGAAATTACTAGAATATATGACATTTCTGTTGATTTAATTTTCTAAAGCAAATAAACCTTTTGTAGGTTTATTTTCCGCATTATTTATAGATCCGAAATCATTTCGGATTCATGTGATTATATACGATTCGGATTCTTTGATGTGATTTGCTAACTAAATTGGGAATTGTTACGTTTTGGGATCGGATAGTCTTTTCCTTTACCCGATTTAATTATAAATTCGTGTTAAGTTAATATTTGTTAATAAAAACAGTAATCGTCAGAATTTATATTCTCTTTTTGTTATTTATTGGTTTGATCCGAATCAAGTATTGTTAGTCGGAATTATTTTCACCGACGTTCCTGATCTTGTAAACCGCCCACACCGTCGGCCCGCTACAATATACAGGCCTACCCGGTACTTTTCGAAAAATTTCACCGCTTACCCCCCGAGACCCCTCCCATCGTGTTTTTCTTGGCGAGACGAGAAAAACAAAACCAAACAACCCATAGTAACACCCACAAAAAATTTCCCCGGTTGGACCTATACCCCCATAGCCAGTATGGGTATATACCCATACAGGCATTTCCTCGTATATTGTATAATACATATAATTGTACGAGTCCGTGTTCCGCTTTTTTTTTCTTTTTTTTTTTTAATTCTGTGAAAAGACCCGCGACATGACTAAAGAGAGCTTCACTCGACCCAATCGCTTCATGCAGCGTATTTGATGTCCGAAGAATTTTCCCCCGGCTCCCCACGTATTTGGGACTACTTTCTGTCCGCGGAGGCAGACCGCTTCACCGCCAGACTGCATCACCGCAGAGGAATACATCCCCAGGTCACGCCCGATTCACCTAGACCGGAAGTGACGTCATACTCCTCCACACACCTCCCTGCGCACACCTCAAAATTGCAACAATCGCGCATACGCAGCGAGGCGAACTTGAGTCAATATCCTGTGACTATACTACTATCGCTTGCCTACCGTTGTTTTTGGAACGTCATGACGTTATAGTGGTCCTCGCTCATTCATCCGACGTAGCATGACGTCACATTTAAATAAATCTTGAATGAAGGAGACCGCTATAATGTCATAACGCTCTACAAACCAAGAGAGACAAGCGATGTAAGTTTTCAAGACGGATTTATAACAGGATAGCTTAAATATTGTTATTAGTACAATTTTGCAAAATATATTTGCCCCAAAAACGTTACCCCGTATACAAGTTATGTAACATAATAGTCCAGTCAACTTAGGCTTTGACCTGGAACTAATTGCAACAGAATGTATCTCTCCGCTAACTTGACTAATAATACTTTACCAACAATATATCAAAAGTCCTAAGAAAATCTGAGTGGTGGAACATTTAAAATTTAGCATTATAAAATCCCACCACGCATGTAGCAATATTCTGCTTCGAACGGGCTACCATACGTTGAAAGGGAGACTACTCTTTACAACCCAACGTTGTTGACGAATCCGACCAGCTGATCGATGTAAACAATCGAAACCTATTTTCACCCGGTGGTGCGTTCGAGACCGATGAGTGCTCCTAATTCATGTTCTATACACTGATGGTTGATGAGCATTCTGTAATATCGTGAAATTGAGGTACTTTTCTCTGCCTTTTCACGGCGCTGTTGTTGCAATATTATTGCTGTCAGCGCAGTACGGCTGTATCGTAAAATTGATGAATTGCTCGTTGTTTTCCAATTTTCCAGAGCTATGCATTTTGCAGATATACTGCCGATGAGTCCGAATAACACACATACGAATCACTGTTTCGTTAACTGCACGGCTGAAACGTTCAGTGTTCACCGCCCCCTTTCCTTCATCCATATATGGCACTGCGACGAAATGTATGGAAACGCGTACGCACCAAAATGCGCGCATTCTCACACGCGTGTGCCAAGTTTGGATGTCACACCAATAAACGCGTTATAAAGCGCTCCCCGCCCCGGACAATTGACCATACGTTTTTCATCGTAACTTCAGAATGGAAGGAGACTAGAAACTGAAACTTTCAGACTTTTCAGACTTTCAGACGATGTATTTTATCACGTGTATTACAAGCGCTGTTGTATAAAACTGGCCGTGAGGGATGGTGAAAATATCAACATAGCTACCCTTATTGGTCATTCAAAATAGTTTGGTTGTCTTTCATCTATCAACTTGAATGTTTTTATTAGCCATCTCACTTGAAAATGATTAAATTCACATGAGGTGTAATCGCAGCATATCTAACAGTTTATATCTTAAACATATTTCCAATTCAGAAATCCTCCAGCCATCAAAAAAGGGATTTTATGTCATGATGGAACAGATCGAGGAGTTCTCATTTTTAGATAATGCCAAATACATAATGCGATATGTCTCAGTTCTCTATCCTAGCGAGCCTCTATCTATCCTCTATCTATCTCTATCTATCCTCTATCTATCCTCTCTATCTCTATCCGGGTCGGAGCATATTTAATGATCATATTACGCAGAGCGTATTGCAATGTACTATGGAGGTATTGCGAGCTTATTTTCTGTTCAATCATATTTTCCCCTCTATAGTCTATGTTCCTAGTGTTTTTCGTCCGATTCTGTTGATATCCTACGGAAGCATAGATAGGATATGGGTGAAAATTATTTTTCGTTCACGAAATTATCTCCGACCCGGAGAAAATTATCTCCGACGCCGACCCCGAGATACATCTCCGACCCGGAGAAAATTATCTCCGACCCTGAGATATATCTCCGACCCCAAGATACATCTCCGGCCCGGAGATAATTGACCCAATGAGAGTCGAGCTGCTGTAACGATCGCTTCAACACCATTGGTCAATCATCTCTGGGTCAGAGATAATTATCTCCGGGTCGGAAATGTATCTCCGGATCGGAGATAATTATCTCCGGGTCGGGGATGTATCTCGGGGTCGGAGATAAGTTACTCCGGGTCGGAGCTAATTATTTCTGGGTCGGAGATAATTGTCTCCGGGTCGGAGATGTAATTCCGGGTTGGAGATAATTATCTCCGGGTCGAAGATAATTATCTCCGGGTCGGAAATGTATCTCCGGATCGGAGATAATTATCTCCGGGTCGGGGATGTATCTCGGGGTCGGAGATAAGTTTCTCCGGGTCGGAGCTAATTATTTCCGGGTCGGAGATAATTGTCTCCGGGTCGGAGATGTAATTCCGGGTTGGAGATACTTATCTCCGGATCGAAGATGTATCTCCGGGTCGAAGATAATTATCTCCAGGTCGAAGGTCCGGGTCGAAGATAATTTCGTGAACGGAAAAAAAAATTTCACCCATGTCCTATCTATGCTTCCGTAATATCCTCTTTCCACCCGGACATAATTTATTCTAACTAGCTAAGATGGATTTGTGGGATAAACTATTAACCATTTATTTGAAAACAATACAATTGGACCTGAGTAGTAGGTAGTACGCAAGTAGATACGATAGCGCCTCACTGCGCATGCGCAGAAAAAAAATGGGGTGGTTTTGAGGAGGTATTGGGGCGGTGTGCGCAGGTGAATGGGGCGCAGGTATGACGTCACTTCCGGTCTGGGTGAATGGGGCGTGACCTTGGGAGCATGTATTTCTCCGCGGTGATGCGGTCTGGCGGTGATGCGGTCTGCCTCTGCGGACCGAAAGTAGTCCCAAACTCGTGGGTTTTCGTGGAAGTGTTCGGCAATCTGTAGGGACCGCTAGTGGACCGATGGGGCCGAGTGAGGTATCAAAGTGAAGCATTCGTGAAGGGGCATCTAATGGGCTGGGTGTGGGGTTGACATATCGGCCTTCTGCGCATGCGCGGCGGCCGAAGGGTATGAAAATAGCCTTTTTGGAGCTAGGGGAGCCCCTAGTGGACCGATGGGGTCGAGTGAGGTATCAAAGTGAAGCATATGTGAAGGGGCATCTGATGGGCTGGGCGCGGGGTTGAACTATCGGCATTCTGCGCATGCGCGGAGGCCCAAGGGTATGGAAATAGACGTTTTGGAGCTAGGGAAGCCCCTAATGGACCAATGGGGTCGAGTGAGGTATCGATGTGAAGCATTCGTGAAGGGGCATCTAATGGGCTGGGTGTGGGGTTGAAATATCGGCATTCTGCGCATGCGCGATGGCCCAAGGGTATGGAAATAGCGGTTTTGGAGCTAGGGGAGTCCCTAGTGGACCAATGGAGTCGTATGAGGTATCAAAGTGAAGCATTCGTGAAGGGGCATCTGATGGACTGGGCGTGGGGTTGAAATATCGGCATTCTGCGCATGCGCGGTGACCCAAGGGTATGGAAATAGACGTTTTGGAGCTAGGGGAGCCCCTAATGGTCCAATGGGGTCGAGTGAGGTATCAAAGTGAAGCATTCGTGAAGGGGCATCTGATGGACTGGATGTGGGGTTGACATATCGGCCTTCTGCGCATGCGCGGTGGCCCAAGGGCATGAAAATAGCCTTTTTGGAGCTAGGGGAGCCCCTAATGGTCCAATGGGATCGAGTGAGGTATCAAAGTGAAGCATTCATGAAGGGGCATCTGATGGACTGGGTGTGGGGTTGAATTAGGGTCATTCTGCGCATGCGCGGTGGCCCAAGGGTATGAAAATAGACGTTTTGGCATCTAGGGGAGCCCTTAATGGTCGAATGGGGTCGAGTGAGGTATCAACGTGAAGCCTAGGTGAAGGGGTATTTGATGGCTGGGTGGGTGCATGTAAAATTTTTCCTGAAAAAAAAAATACGGAACACGGACTTTATCGAAAAACCTGGGAAAATGCCTATATGGGGTATGAGGGGTATATAGGTCGCCGGGCTTAACGGGGCTTGTCTATCAACAGAGTTATCTTCCCCTAGTTCCAGGGTGGGTGTATGTAAAAATTTTCCTGAAAAAATACGGAATACGGACTTTATCCTAAATTACGGGAAAATGCCTATATGGGGTATGGCAGGTATAGGACCATCCTGGGAAACGTACTTCTATACATTTGCGGTAGGGTTGTGAGGTCTCGTTTTACTCGTCTCGTCATTTAGAACATGATAGGAAGTGTCCCCGTGCGAATCGGTGAAATTTTTGAAAAAAATCACCGAACCCCATATAGTCCCATACTGAGGGTATAGGATCAATGTTTGTCCCCCTGGGAAACGTACTTCTATACATTTGCGGTAGGGTTGTGGGGTCTCGTTTTACTCGTCTCGTCATTTAGAACATGATAGGAAGTGTCCCCGTGCGAATCGGTGAAATTTTTGAAAAAGTACGATATAGCCTCATATAGTCCCATACTGAGGGTATAGGATCAATGTTTGTCCCCTGGGAAACGTACTTCTATACATTTGCGGTAGGGTTGTGGGGTCTCGTTTTACTCGTCTCGTCATTTAGAACATGATAGGAAGTGTCCCCGTGCGAATCGGTGAAATTTTTGAAAAAGTACGATATAGCCTCATATAGTCCCATACTGAGGGTATAGGATCGATGTTTGTCCCCCTGGGAAACGTACTTCTATAAACATTTGCGGTAGGGTTGTGGGGTCTCGTTTTACTCGTCTCGTCATTTAGAACACGATAGGAAGTGTTGCGGAGCGAATCGGTGAAATTTTTGAAAAAAGTCACCGAGGCCTGGGTAGGCCCATAGGCCTATACTGCATGGCTATGGGTGTATAGGCCCATACGGGGTGGACATGTTGGAGTCTAGGTGGGCCACTCATGGTCCAATGGGGTCGAGTGAGGTCTTATTTTGAAGCTCTCGTGGAGGAGCACTTGACTACACTAATGGTTCGTCCGTGTTCAATAGTCTGCGCATGCGCAGTCTGGCCGTAGTATAGAAAACAGGCATTTTGGGTGCTATGTAGGGGTGTGTTTGGGTTAGAGATGAGCTAATCACGGTTCGAATGGGTCGTGTGAGGTGTCAAAGTGAAGCTTGTGTGGGGTAGAGTCAGAATGGTGTGTTTTTGAATGCATGTCGCGTTAATCTGCGCATGCGCAGTTGGTTGTAGTAAGTAAAGTGGCCATTTTGGGGCAGCGAAGGAAGTTATTTGGGGTCGAGATGGGCTAATCACGGTTCGAATGCGTCCTGAAAGGTGTCATCTTGTAGTTCTCGGGGTGTACACTCCGATTTGAGGGATGTTCGCGTCATCTGTGACGTCATCGGTGACGTCATCGGTACGAGTAGTAGCGAAAGTGGCCATTTTCGGGCAGTACATGAAGGTATTTGGGGTCGAGATGGGCTATTCACGGTTCGAATGCGTCCTGGAAGGTGTCATCTTGTAGTTCTCGGGTGTACATTCCGATTTGAGGGATGTCCGCGTCATCTGTGACGTCATCGGTGACGTCATCGGTACGAGTAGTAGCGAAAGTGGACATTTTCGGGCAGTACATGAAGGTATTTGGGTTCGAGATGGGCTATTCACGGTTCGAATGCGTCCTCGAAGGTGTCATCTTGTAGTTCTCGGGGTGTACATTCCGATTTGAGGGATGTTCGCGTCATCTATGACGTCATCGGTACGAGTAGTAGCGAAAGTGGACATTTTCGGGCAGTACATGAAGGTATTTGGGGTCGAGATGGGCTATTCACGGTTCGAATTCGTCCTGGAAGGTGTCATCTTGTAGTTCTCGGGGTGTACATTCCGATTTGAGAGGTGTCCGCGTCATCTGTGACGTCATTGATGACGTCATCGGTACGAGTAGTAGCGAAAGTGGACATTTTGTGGGTGCGTGAGGGTGAGTTTGGTGTAGAGATGCACCATCCTTAGTCCGAATGCGTCGTGTGAGGTGTCATTTTGTAGCTCTCGGGGTGTACATTCCGAATTGAGGCATGTCCGAAGCATCTGTGACGTCATCGATGACGTCATCAGTAGGAGTATTAGCGAAAGTGAGCCTTTTGGGGCAGTGCAGGAAGGTATTTGGTGTAGAGATGGACCATCCGCGTTGCGAATGCGTCGTGTGGGGTATCATGTTGTAGCTCTCGGAGTATAGACCCTGATTTCAGGGATATTTATAGCATCTGTGACGTCATTGGTGACGTCATTAGTACAAGTTGTAGCGAAAGTGGGCCTTTTTTAGCAGTGAAGGATGTTATTTGGTGTAGAGATGGACCATCCGCGGTCCAAATGGACCGTGTGAGGTGTCATCTTGTAGCAACGCCCACCAACACCATTCTTAATGCTTCAACGCCCTGGTGAAATAGCTCAGAAGCTCTGATATTCCATGGAATTGTCACTAATTCTTCGAAATGCGGTGATGCCCGTCAACGGCCGTCGTTACACCTTAACACTCTAACATAACGCCATGATATAGACCAGAGAGAGAACAACAACAGCAACAACAACAAGGATGACACATGAGAGAACAACAACAACAAGAAGTTTTTTTCATATAGTTTATTTTCCCCAATGTTACATCATACCCACGCTGGGGGAGCCGCGTTGGGTATATTTACAATTCAAGAAGATTCTTATCCAATCAGAGGCCACCATTTGCATGTTTCATATTCGTTCCTGTCCGTTAGATGTATTCTTGTCCAATCAGAAGTCTCCATTTCAGAAAGTGCCATCTGAACCGTTTATTCTAATCATCGTCGGGCAGGCCAGGATACCGTTGAGGCAACATATCCTCAGATAGTTGTTTGCGCATTCTGAGTATCTATCAGTGCGTGGGTGAATACTTTCATCCGATGGAGGTGGTGGTCAGTTTAACCACGAAGAACGCAACATTGGTCAATATCTCCATTATCCACTTGGTGTTACAATTCAAGAACACTCTTGTCCAATTAGAGACCACCATTTGCATCTGTCATATTCGTTCCTGTCCGTTAGATGTATTCTTGTCCAATCAGAAGTCTCCATTCCAGAAAGTTCCATCTTCGGCCATGTTCGCTTTGAACCGTTTATTGTAATCATCATCGGGCAGCCCAGGAAACCGTTGAGGCAACATATCCTCAGATACATGTTTGTGCATTCTGAGTATCTATCAGTGCCTGGGTGAATACATTCACCCGATGGGAATATTCCGTAGTTTGGTCACGAAGAACGTAACATTGGTGACCCTCTCCACTGTCCACTTGGTGTTGGGGCGTTGTTGTTGGGCCCATTTCAAGGGATCCACGGTGTCCAGTTTCTCCAGCATCGTCTGTAGCGACACTCGGTTAATGATGGTAAACGGTTGGTCAAATACCTGGATGTTACTGCTCGGGTAAAAGTATCGGATTTGGTCTGTCTCCTTATGCCGCAGCACATAACCAAACGCCAGATTTAATTTGAAGGACTTAGCTTGATCTTTGAAGATGGCTTCCACGTAGCTAGGTAGACGGGCGAGGTCGGTCAGTCGAAAATTGTAGATATCTTGAATAGGGCGATGACGATAGAAACAGTGCCGTATCATGGACCAGTGGCGCCGATAAATGTCACTCACTGGCTGGGCGTCCTGTAAGAGATCGCTAGGAACAGTTATGGGCTCGTCCAGAAAATGTTCGATGTTGTCAGGCGTATGACTCGAAACCGTAACGGAGGGGGCCGGCTGGATATCCAGGCCCTCCTGGACCGTGGGTATAGGCAGGCTCTTCGTCATCGCATCACCAGTGGCGTTCGTCTCTCCGGGTTCATCTTCACTGGGTCTGACCTTCCGCGGCTCCTCTTTAGTGGAAAGTTGTCGCCCAAACCGTAGAGACGGAGCATGCATCAAACGTTGGTGCTGTCTAAACCGACTGGGTCGTTTGAAGAGTCGACCACAATCATTACATAGTACCGTCGCACCCGCGTGGAGTACCCTCTCATGACGCAGTAAATGATCCTTCCGATTGAATGACCGTGCGCAGATTATACAAGTATACCGAGCATCGTTGTGGGTGGAGGCCTCGTGGCGTCGTAACGTATCTAGACGAGTAAACAGCTTCTGGCAGGTTGTGCAAGTGAACATCTTGGTGGTTGACAGAGTGTCTGATGAAACGGCCAGGCCGCCTCCCTTTTATAGCACGCTAGCTGGTGATCTATTTTTAGCACACTCAGTTCAACTATCCCCAAGTCGAGGGCCGAGCCGTGACATCTTCGGTAACATCCGTGACATCTTCGGTAACATCCGTGTCTCTTCGGTCACCTCCGTACCGTCAACGATCAACATGTAGACATATAGAGTATGCACGGCATGTTATGGTATTCATCAGTGCATGAGTGACGCATTCAGCCGATGGGAGTGGTCGGTCAGCTTGGTAACGAAAAACGTAACATTGGTCACACTCTCCACTGTCCACTTGGTGTTGGGGCGTTGTTGTTGGGCCCATTCCAAGGGATCCACGGTGTCCAGTTTCTCCAGCATCGTCTCTAGCGAAACTCGGTTAATGATGGTAAACGGTTGGTCAAATACCCGGATGTTACTACTCGGGTAAAAATATCGGACTTGGACTGTCTCTTTATGCTGCAGCACATAACCAAACGCCAGATTCAATTTGAAGGCCGTAGTTTGATCTTTGAAGATGGCTTCCACGTAGCTACGTAGACGGGCGAGGTCAGTCAGTCGGAAATTGTAGATATCTTGAATAGGGCGATGACGGTAGAAACAGTGCCGGATCATGGGCCAATGGCGCCGATAAATGTCACTCACTGGATGGTCTTCGTGTGACAGATCGCTGGGAACATTTATGGCTTCGTCCACGAAGTGTACTTTGCCCTCCACGTCGTACAAAATCTGGCCCAAGGTCTTGTCGTCGGAATTTGACTGTTGAATTAGGGCGACATCATCATCGGCCCTCGTGCGATGGGTGGGAGTTCCCCCTGTTTCGATATTGATGCCTACAGGCTCTTCTATCTGCAAACGTGGCTGCGGAACAGGGTGTCGTGTGCGTTGGTGTCGCAGCAACTGACTGGTCAGTTTGAAAAGCCGACCACATTCTTCGCATGGACGCTTGGGTACTTCATGGCGTGCACGTGTGTGGCGCTGTAAATGATCCGGGCGCTGAAACGACAGTGTACATATCGTACAGTTATACCGGGCGGTTCCTTCGTGCTTGGTAGCCTCATGGCGGCGCAAGTCGTGCAGACGAGTGAATGATTTCGAGCACGTAGTACAAGTGAACATCTTGGTGGTTGACAGAGTGTCTGATGAAACGGCCAGACCGCTTCCCTTTTATAGCACGCTAGCTGATATCATGTTCGGGCACTTCCGTGTCTCTTCGGATGTAAAAGTCCCCGGATGTAAAAGTGCCCGAATGTTTACGAATGTTCCACCATTCTGGACTTCTATCAGGTCCATGTCCAGAAGCTCTCATACGCCGCCATTTTGGAGCCGCCATGTTGGATCCGCCATTTTGGAACCGCCATCTTGGATATGTCCCATAATGCACCGGGTCAAAATACTCGCTTCTGATTGGACGAGAGCTCTGTGACGGATTTTAAATACTCGCTTCTGTTTGGTGTACGTCGCTAAAGGTGACCGGAACTGACCTTTGACCCCGGCGCGCAAAGGTTTCCACCGCACCGCGCAAGAAGATGTCCATAAACATACCCACTCTCCTGGTATGTTCTGACCCGACATTGTCTGAATATTTACTGTGGTCATATTCACAGTTCCGTAAATATATGTAGTATATATATACGTCAGAGCAATGTTTCGTGATAATTTCGGGAGTTATCTTCGGTAACTCCACAGGCATATCTCTCTTCAGGGGCCGCCTTTTAATACAGGAAGGTGTTAGCCATCAAATCTTCGATTTGCGTAGCAGTTCCTTTAAGTTTCTCCTCCTCTTTAATCATCCGTTAGAAGTCAGAAATAATATTCCTATTTCCAGTGACTGGTATTGGTATAGAAGAAAAACCCTTGGGCAGCAGTAAGATGTCGTCATGGGACAGCCGCAGTTTAGAGATGTTTCTGATGTATGTCATGGCTAATGCAATTTCCACATATCTCAACATATTTCATCTGTTTACTTTTCTTGGATCGTTGTTTCTGTAGAGATGTGTAGTTTTCATTCTGCCTCTTCGAGTCAGATTGAATTCAGTAGAGTCAGTAATTAGCTTCGAAGATCTGTGTAAATTACTCCCTCTTTCAAACACAAAAGCCGGAGGGTATGGACATCAGTAGGTTGTCGTCATCGGACAGCCTCAGTATAGAGTTGTTTCTTATGTTAGTCTTGGCTAGTACCAATCTCGCTTCGCGAGATCCTTATCGACATTTTTCAACATATTTCTACCGACAGATTGTCGGGGCGGCGATGGGGGCGGTCCCCTCTCCAGAGTTATGCGACATCGCGATCTTCAGACACATCAACCAACTATTAAACAGGTTCCCGCAACGAGATAACATCCTGTTTCATAAACGATTCAGAGATGATGGATGCATTATATATAATGGCCCGGAAAAGGAGATAGTAAACTTCTTTGATATGGCGAACACGGCACATCCATTACTCAAGTTTACATACGAGATCTCTGATACGAATGCTACGTTCCTAGACACGGTTATTTTCAAAGGAAAAAGATTCCAGGACAACTCGACACTGGACATCAAATGCCACACCAAACCGACGGAAACCTACCAATACATCCACAGAAAATCAGCACATCCACAATCTTGCTTTAAGTCCTTTATTAAAGGAGAGATTGTGCGATACGCCAGAAACTGTAACAACCACAGTGATTTCTTGGAAAAAGTTGCCGTTTTTGAAACCAAACTCAGGCTGAGAGGTTACGAGAAAAAGAAATTCAAACCTGTATCTCTGAAGTCAACCACTCGAACAGAATGAGTCTTTTAAGGCGAAAGACTAACAGCCGAAATGAACTAATCAAGACGAAGAAACCAGTGCGTTTCATCACGACATTCCACCCTGCTGCCCATCATGTCACGAGGATTATTAGGAAATACTGGTATCTTATTCAAGAGAACAAAGAAACCAATATGATATTTCCTACCCGCCCGACCTGTGTCTTTAAAAGAGGGAGAAACTTGAAGGAACTGCTACGCAAATCGAGGATTTGATGGCTTACATCTTCCTGTATTAAAAGGCGGCCCCTGAAGAGAGATATGCCTGTGGAGTTATCGAAGATAACTCCCGAAATTATCACGAAACATTGCTCTGACGTATATATATACTACATATATTTACGGAACTGTGAATATGACCACAGTAAATATTCAGACAATGTCGGGTCAGAACATACCAGGAGAGTGGGTGTGTTTATGGACATTTTCTTGCAAAGAACAGAAACGACTCAATACAAGTAAACATATGAAATATGTTGAAAATGTCGATAAGGATCTCGCGAAGCGAGATTGGCATTAGCCAAGCTTCTGACTTTGAACGGATGACCAAGAACATGCGATGCAGTGATCGATTTTCCGATTCTACACCAATCCAAAAGACACATCCATTTTACGGCAAATCCGAATTCCAGTCACCACTTGGATTGAACAGCACGGAGAATTATCTGTATGCCACAAGACTTGGGCTAACTTCATATACGCGAAGCGTATACGGAGATAATCTATCTACGGGGGAGCGGAAGTCGCTTAGTAAACTGAGGTCCGATAACTTGAATTATAGTTATCACCAAATTGGATAAGAATAACACGACTGTTATTCTAGACAATGATCGATATATAGCTGAAGCCTACGCTCAGCTGTATGACAAACATTACGTCGAAATCCCTGAGATCGATATCAACTCAACGCATAAAAAGGTGCTAAACCTAATGTGCCATACAATTGTCTAATGGGAACTTATTAGACAGGAATACCATCAACAGAAAAGGACAGGAACGACTCAAGACAAGTAAACATATGAAATATGTTGAAAAATGTCGATAAGGATCACGCGAAGCGAGATTGGTATTAGCCAAGACTAACATAAGAAACAACTCTTTTCTGAGGCGGTCCGATGACGACAACCTACTGATGTCCATACCCTCCGGCTTTTGTGTTTGAAAGAGGGAGAAATTTACACAGATCTTCGAAGCTAATTACTGACTCTACTGAATTCAATCTGACTCGAAGAGGCAGAATGAAAACTACACATCTCTACAGAAACAACGACCCAAGAAAAGTAAACATATGAAATATGTTGAGATATGTGGAAATTGCATTAGCCATGACATACATCAGAAACATCTCTAAACTGAGGCTGTCCCATGACGACATCTTACTGCTGCCCAAGGGTTTTTCTTCTATACCAACACCAGTCACTGGAAATAGGAATATTATTTCTGACTTCTAACGGATGATTAAAGAGGAGGAAAAACTTAAAGGAACTGCTACGCAAATCGAAGATTTTATGGCTAACACCTTCCTGTATTAAAAGGCGGCCCCTGAAGAGAGATATGCCTGTGGAGTTATCGAAGATAACTCCCGAAATTATCACGAAACATTGCTCTGACGTATATATATACTACATATATTTACGGAACTGTGAATATGACCACAGTAAATATTCAGACAATGTCGGGTCAGAACATACCAGGAGAGTGGGTGTGTTTATGGACATTTTCTTGCACTGAACCGCCCGGTATAACTGTACGATATGTACACTGTCGTTTCAGCGCCCGGATCATTTACAGCGCCACACACGTGCACGCCATGAAGTACCCAAGCGTCCATGCGAAGAATGCGGTCGGCTTTTCAAACTGACCAGTCAGTTGGTGCGACACCAACGCACACGACACCCTGTTCCGCAGCCACGTTTGCAGATAGAAGAGCCCGTAGGCATCAATATCGAAACAGGGGGAACTCCCACCCATCGCACGAGGGCCGATGATGATGTCGCCCCAATTCAACAGTCAAATTCCGACGACAAGACCTTGGGCCAGATTTTGTACGACGTGGAGGGCAAAGTACACTTCGTGGACGAAGCCATAAATGTTCCCAGCGATCTGTCACACGAAGACCATCCAGTGAGTGACATTTATCGGCGCCATTGGCCCATGATCCGGCACTGTTCCTACCGTCATCGCCCTATTCAAGATATCTACAATTTCCGACTGACTGACCTCGCCCGTCTACGTAGCTACGTGGAAGCCATCTTCAATGATCAAACTACGGCCTTCAAATTGGATCTGGCGTTTGGTTATGTGCTGCAGCATAAAGAGACAGTCCAAGTCCGATATTTTTACCCGAGTAGTAACATCCGGGTATTTGACCAACCGTTTACCATCATTAACCGAGTTTCGCTAGAGACGATGCTGGAGAAACTGGACACCGTGGACCCCTTGGAATGGGCCCAACAACAACGCCCCAACACCAAGTGGACAGTGGAGAGTGTAACCAATGTTACGTTTTTCGTTACCAAGCTGACCGACCACTCCCATCGGCTGAATGCGTCACTCATGCACTGATGAATACCATAACATGCCGTACGTACTCTATATGTCTACATGTTGATCGTTGACGGTACGGAGGTGACCGAAGAGACACGGATGTTACCGAAGATGTCACGGCTCGGCCCTCGACTTGGGGTTAGTTGAACTGAGTGTGCTAAAAATAGATCACCAGCTAGCGTGCTATAAAAGGGAGGCGGCCTGGCCGTTTCATCAGACACTCTGTCAACCACCAAGATGTTCACTTGCACAACCTGCCAGAAGCTGTTTACTCGTCCAGATACGTTACGACGCCACGAGGCCTCCACCCACAACGGTATACTTGTATAATCTGCGCACGGTCATTCAATCGGAAGGATCATTTACTGCGTCATGAGAGGGTACTCCACGCGGGTGCGACGGTACTATGTAATGATTGTGGTCGACTCTTCAAACGAACCAGTCGGTTTAGACAGCACCAACGTTTGATGCATGCCCCGTCTCTACGATTTGGGCGACAACTTTCCACTAAAGAGGAGCCGCGGAAGGTCAGACCCAGTGAAGATGAACCCGGAGAGACGAACGCCACTGGTGATGCGATGACGAAGAGCCTGCCTATACCCACGGTCCAGGAGGGCCTGGATATCCAGCCGGACCCCTCCGTTACGGTTTCGAGTCATACGCCTGACAACATCGAACATTTTCTGGACGAGCCCATAACTGTTTCTAGCGATCTCTTACAGGACGCCCAGCCAGTGAGTGACATTTATCGGCGCCACTGGTCCATGATACGGCACTGTTTCTACCGTCATCGCCCTATTCAAGATATCTACAATTTTCGACTGACCGACCTCGCCCGTCTACCTAGCTACGTGGAAGCCATCTTCAAAGATCAAGCTACGTCCTTCAAATTAAATGTGGCGTTTGGTTATGTGCTGCGGCATAAGGAGACAGACCAAGTCCGATACTTTTACCCGAGCAGTAACATCCAGGTATTTGACCAACCGTTTACCATCATTAACCGAGTGTCGCTACAGACGATGCTGGAGAAACTGGACACCGTGGATCCCTTGAAATGGGCCCAACAACAACGCCCCAGCACCAAGTGGACAGTGGAGAGGGTCACCAATGTTACGTTCTTCGTGACCAAACTACGGAATATTCCCATCGGGTGAATGTATTCACCCAGGCACTGATAGATACTCAGAATGCACAAAACATGTATCTGAGGATATGTTGCCTCAACGGTTTCCTGGGCTGCCCGATGATGATTACAATAAACGGTTCAAAGCGAACATGGCCGAAGATGGGACTTTCTGGAATGGAGACTTCTGATTGGACAAGAATACATCTAACGGACAGGAACGAATATGACAGATGCAAATGGTGGTCTCTAATTGGACAAGAGTGTTCTTGAATTGTAACACCAAGTGGATAATGGAGATATTGACCAATGTTGCGTTCTTCGTGGTTAAACTGACCACCACCTCCATCGGATGAAAGTATTCACCCATGCACTGATAGATACTCAGAATGCGCAAACAACTATCTGAGGATATGTTGCCTCAACGGTATCCTGGCCTGCCCGACGATGATTAGAATAAACGGTTCAGATGGCACTTTCTGAAATGGAGACTTCTGATTGGACAAGAATAAATCTAACGGACAGGAACGAATATGAAACATGCAAATGGTGGCCTCTGATTGGATAAGAATCTTCTTGAAGTGTAAATATACCCAACGCGGCTCCCCCAGCGTGGGTATGATGTAACATTGGGGAGAATAAACTATATGAAAAAAACTTCTTCTTGTTGTTGTTGTTCTCTCATGTGTCATCCTTGTTGTTGTTGTTGTTCTCTCTCTGGTCTATATCATGGCGTTATGTTAAGAGTGTTAAGGTGTAACGACGGGCGTTGACGGGCATCACCGCATTTCGAAGAATTAGTGACAATTCCATGGAATATCAGAGCTTCTGAGCTATTTCACCAGGGCGTTGAAGCATTAAGAATGGTGTTGGTGGGCGTTGCTACAAGATCACACCTCACACGGTCCATTTGGACCGCGGATGGTCCATCTCTACACCAAATAACATCCTTCACTGCTAAAAAAGGCCCACTTTCGCTACAACTTGTACTAATGACGTCACCAGTGACGTCACAGATGCTATAAATATCCCTGAAATCAGGGTCTATACTCCGAGAGCTACAACATGATACCCCACACGACGCATTCGCAACGCAGATGGTCCATCTCTACACCAAATACCTTCCTGCACTGCCCCAAAAGGCTCACTTTCGCTAATACTCCTACTGATGACGTCATCGATGACGTCACAGATGCCTCGGACATGCCTCAATTCGGAATGTACACCCCGAGAGCTACAAAATGACACCTCACACGACGCATTCGGACTAAGGATGGTGCATCTCTACACCAAACTCACCCTCACGCACCCACAAAATGTCCACTTGCGCTACTACTCGTACCGATGACGTCATCAATGACGTCACAGATGACGCGGACACCCCTCAAATCGGAATGTACACCCCGAGAACTACAAGATGACACCTTCCAGGACGCATTCGAACCGTGAATAGCCCATCTCGACCCCAAATACCTTCATGTGCTGCCCGAAAATGTCCACTTTCGCTACTACTCGTACCGATGACGTCACCGATGACGTCACAGATGACGCGAACATCCCTCAAATCGGAATGTACACCCCGAGAACTACAAGATGACACCTTCGAGGACGCATTCGAACCGTGAATAGCCCATCTCGATCCCAAATACCTTCGTGTACTGCCCGAAAATGTCCACTTTCGCTACTACTCGTACCGATGACGTCACCGATGACGTCACAGATGACGCGGACATCCCTCAAATCGGAATGTACACCCGAGAACTACAAGATGACACCTTCCAGGACGCATTCGAACCGTGAATAGCTCATCTCGACCCCAAATGCCTTCATGTACTGCCCGAAAATGGCCACTTTCGCTACTACTCGTACCGATGACGTCACCGATGACGTCACAGATGACGCGAACATCCCTCAAATCGGAGTGTACACCCCGAGAACTACAAGATGACACCTTTCAGGACGCATTCGAACCGTGGATGACACCTTTCAGGACGCATTCGAACCGTGATTAGCCCATCTCGACCCCAAATAACTTCCTTCGCTGCCCCAAAATGGCCACTTTACTTACTACAACCAACTGCGCATGCGCAGATTAACGCGACATGCATTCAAAAACACACCATTCTGACTCTACCCCACACAAGCTTCACTTTGACACCTCACACGACCCATTCGAACCGTGATTAGCTCATCTCTAACCCTAGCACCCAAAATGCCTGTTTTCTATACTACGGCCAGACTGCGCATGCACAGACTATTGAACACGGACGAACCATTAGTGTAGTCAAGTGCTCCTCCACGAGAGCTTCAAAATAAGACCTCACTCGACCCCATTGGACCATGAGTGGCCCACCTAGACTCCAACATGTCCACCCCGTATGGGCCTATACACCCATAGCCATGCAGTATAGGCCTATGGGGCTACCCAGGCCTCGGTGACTTTTTTCAAAAATTTCACCGATTCGCTCCGCAACACTTCCTATCGTGTTCTAAATGACGAGACAAGTAAAACGAGACCCCACAACCCTACCGCAAATGTATAGAAGTGGGTTTCCCAGTAGGATAAACATTGAACCTATACCCCAGTATGGGTCTATATGGGGCTCGGTGACTTTTTTCAAAATTTCACCGATTCGCACGGGGACACTTCCTATCATGTTCTAAATGACGAGACGAGTAAAACGAGACCCCACAACCCTACCGCAAATGTATAGAAGTGCGTTTCCCAGGGGGACAAACATTGATCCTATACCCTCAGTATGGGACTATATGGGGTTCGGTGACTTTTTTCAAAAATTTCACCGATTCGCACGGGGACACTTCCTATCATGTTCTAAATGACGAGACGAGTAAAACGAGACCCCACAACCCTACCGCAAATGCATAGCAGTACGTTTCCCAGAGGGACAAACATCGGTCCTATACCCTCAGTATGGGACTATATGAGGCTATATCGTACTTTTTCAAAAATTTCACCGATTCGCACGGGGACACTTCCTATCATGTTCTAAATGACGTGACGAGTAAAACGAGACCCCACAACCCTACCGCAAATGTATAGAAGTACGTTTCCCAGGGGACAAACATTGATCCTATACCCTCAGTATGGGACTATATGGGGTTCGGTGACTTTTTTCAAAAATTTCACCGATTCGCACGGGGACACTTCCTATCATGTTCTAAATGACGAGACGAGTAAAACGAGACCTCACAACCCTACCGCAAATGTATAGAAGTACGTTTCCCAGGATGGTGCTATACCTCCCATACCCCATATAGGCATTTTCCCGTAATTTAGGATAAAGTCTGTATTCCGTATTTTTTCAGGAAAATTTTTACATACACCCACCCTGGAACTAGGGGAAGATAACTCTATTGATAGACAAGCCCCGTTAAGCCCGGCGAGCTATATACCCCTCATACCCCATATAGGCATTTTCCCAGGTTTTTCGATAAAGTCCGTTTTCCGTTTTTTTTTTCAGGAAAAATTTTACATGCACCCACCCATGACTGGATGCCCCTTCACATAGGCTTCACATGGATACCTCATAGAACTCCATCGGCCCATTAGTGGCTCCCCTAGCTCCAAAACGGCTATTTTCATACCCTTGGGCCACCGCGCATGCGCAGAATGCCGATAGTTCAACCCCACACCCAGCCCATTAGATGCCCCTTCACATAAGCTTCACTTTGATACCTCACTCGACCCCATCGGACCCTTAGGGGCTTCCCTAGCTCCAACACGGCTATTTTCATGCCCTTCGGCCACCGCGCATGCGCAGAAGGCCGATAGTTCAACCCCACACCCAGCCCATTAGATGCCCCTTCACATAAGCTTCACTTTGATACCTCACTCGACCCCATCGGTCCACTAGGGGCTCCCCTAGTTCCAAAAAGGCTATTTTCATACCCTTCGGCCACCGCGCATGCGCAGAAGGCCGATATTTCAACCCCTCACCCAGCCCATTAGATGCCCCTTCATGAATGCTTCACTTTGATACCTCACTCGACCCCATCGGTCCACTAGGGGCTCCCCTAGTTCCAAAAAGGCTATTTTCATACCCTTCGGCCACCGCGCATGCGCAGAAGGCCGATATGTCAACCCCACACCCAACTCATTAGATGCCCCTTCATGAATGCTTCACATTGATACCTCACTCGACCCCATCGGTCCACTAGGGGCTCCCTAGTTCCAAAAAGGCTATTTTCATACCCTTCGGCCACCGCGCATGCGCAGAAGGCCGATATGTCAACCCCACACCCAGTCCATTAGATGCCCCTTCATGAATGCTTCACTTTGATACCTCACTCGACCCCATCGGTCCACTAGGGGCTCCCCTAGTTCCAAAAAGGCTATTTTCATACCCTTCGGCCATCGCGCATGCGCAGAAGGCCGATATGTCAACCCCTCACCCAGCCCATTAGATGCCCCTTCACGAATGCTTCACTTTGATACCTCACTCGACCCCATCGGCCCACTAGCGGTCCCTACAGATTGCCGAACACTTCCACGAAAACCCACGGTTTTGGGACTACTTTCGGTCCGCGGAGGCAGACCGCATCACCACCAGACCGCATCACCGCGGAGAAATACATGCCCCAAGGTCACGCCCCATTCACCCAGACCGGAAGTGACGTCATACCTGCGCCCCATTCACCTGCGCACACCGCCCCAATACAGCCTAAAAACCTCCCCATTTTTTTTCTGCGCATGCGCAGTGAGGCGCTAAGTAGTCAATTTACTCTTTATACACTACTGCAGTAGAATCATATCTTTGTATGGGTATACTGACAGAAGTTGATTGATGTGTTTGAAAATGGCAATATCACAAAGCTCAGGAGAAGGTACTGCTCCTTGAGGTGCGCCTACAATCTGTCTGTATACTTGTCGTTGAATCTGAATTCATTCTTTGTGAGAATGAGATTTGCTATATCAAGCAGGAGGTTCAAAGGGGGTCTTGGTATTTCATATACCAGGTCCGCATACATAGTTAAATCTGTTTTCAGAGCGTGTAGTATTTCATCAAAACCGAGATTCGTATAAATCGATTGAAGAGAATTTTAAAATATTGGTTTAAAGTTAGAAATACAGAAAATGTAATAATTCAAACGAACTCTATTATCAATCCGATAGGGTTGAAAATTGGGTAACGTTAGTAAAAAGCACTTTAGGGAAATTAGGTTTTAATGAGGTGTGGTTATATCCAGATTCAGTGAATGTATCGGTATTTTTGAAAACTTTCTCAAGACGGACTAAAGATTGTTATATAACTGAATGGCTGGAATGTATAGACAGATCTCCTAAAACATTTTACTATAGAGGGTATAAACAAAACTTAGAATCTGAAAAATACCTATGTATTCTAGCAAATATTATACATCGAATGGCCCTATGTCGTTTTAGAACATCGGCTCATCAGCTAAAAATAGAAACTGGTCGATATAGTAATAACCAGGTAGCGAGTATATGAACAGGTTATGTGAAATGTGTGATAGGAGTGATGTTGAAGACGAATACCATTTCGTGATTATTTGCCCTGGATACAAAGATCTTCGCAACACCTTAATCAAACCTTAATATTGGAAAAAACCAAGTGTGTTTAAATTTACTGAGTTGATGTCGTCTATCAATAACAAAACTCTGTGTAATTTGGGGAAATATGTCTATGAAACGGCGAGCTAACTCCTTCCTCGCAAGTATTCAGTATCGAATTTTCTTTGTGTAATTGACCATTCCGACCACCGTTGTACCATGTTTTAGTATGTTTTGACGCAAGCGGCAAGTTTTGCCGAAGCGAATAAAGATTGATTATAGTTAAATGACATGAGTTCATTAAAATGAAATCTAATTTTCTTAAACCAGAACAATAATTCTCCGACGTTATGTTTAATCACAACAGGTGTGTGAAAAGATGATGTCAACCAATCTCAATTTCACTTAAACAAAGTCGACTGGGGTGTCCGAGTCTACTATTTCCAAGATAAAGCCAATACTGGCCGTAAATATTGCCAGTGCTCCTTTGAAACTAGATGGAGGAATTATGTGAAATTTACAGGAAATATTTTTGCCCTCTTTCAGCGATTTTAGCTACTAGCACTCATCTGAATATCAATCAACCGCATAGGTGGTCTCTCCCATAATACGAACATTGCCAAACAGATTGAATCGATGCATTCAAATGACCAAAGCAAAAATTAATGCTATTAAAACAAGGAAGATAATTATAAAGAATATATGGACAAATACTCGATTATGACTTCCTCTCACGAATTCCTGATCCCAGAAAGAGCTTTTGAGGTTATCTTGAGCTGTTTCAACAGGGGCCTTTTGTTCACAGTTGCCTGGCCTGTGGGGTATTGAATGGTAGATGTCTACGTATATTTTCAATAAATTATGAAAATTAAGAATAATAAAAAAATTCAAAAAGATTTTTTACAATATTTTTCTAAATGTTTTTCTCTTTCATCTTGACTCGAATAAAGTCATTCCATTCGATGTCAAGCCGAGTTACTACAGTTTTAATTTTCTACCATATCCTGACCTCTATCACATAGAAATAAAGACAATTTCGGAATAGAACCGCTCCACACGGTCGTTTGAAAAGGTTCTCATAAACGAGCGAAAACCTACCTTTCCAAACGCCATCCGTTTATTACTTCCCAAGTGGACCAACCTTCGGAATATACACGCTTTGAATATCTAAATCTTCCCTCGAGGAAAGAAATTGATTGTTCGCGCCGGGTTAAATCATAGCAAACGATTTTTTACAATATTTTTCTAAATGTTTTTCTCTTTCATCTTGACTCGAATAAAGTCATTCCCTTCGATGTCAAGCCGAGTTACTACAGTTTTAATTTTCTACCATATCCTGACCTCTATGACATAGAAATAAAGACAATTTCGGAATAGAACCGCTCAACACGGTCGTTTGAAAAGGTTCTCATAAACGAGTGAAAACCTACCTTTCCAAACGCCATTCGTTTATTACTTCCCAAGTGGACCAACCTTCGGAATATATACGCTTTGAATATCTAAATCTTCCCTTGAGGAACGAAATTGATTCTTTTCGCCAAAAGAAAAACGACTTTTTTTTACTTTCAGCCACAATCTGGGCATTGTTTGTTCTGCTAACACTGCACATGTATGTGCCGGGCTATACAATATGATCCGCGACGATTGGTCGAAATTATCCCCCAGAGTCACCTCCCGCCCACTGAATTATCTGCCTCTTACATATAATCTGCCCCTGAAAACTTCGCGTATTATCCGTGATTCGGTCCTTTTACAACTACTATCACCCAGGGCGGGAGAGCCGACCATTGAAATTCCAGATTGATCATTCGGCTAAAAATAACGAGCAAACTAATGGGATAATTTCGACCAATCGTCGCGGATCATATTATATAGCCCGGTCCATACAGTGTTGGCGGAACAAACATTCAGTGGCTAAAAGTTGAAAAAGCTGGTTTTTTTTGGCACGAAGATTGGATTTCTTTCTTCAAGGAAAGATTGAGATTTTCAAAGCGTATATATTCCGAAGGTTGGTCCACTTGGGAAGTAATAAACGGATCGCATTTAGAAAGTTAGACTTTCGTTCGTTTGTAAGAACATTTTTCAAACGACCGTGTTGAGCGATTCTATTCCGAACTTGTCTTTTTTTTTCCTATGTCATAGAGGTCAGGGTATGATAGAAAGTTCAAACTGTAGTAACTCGGCTTAACATCAAATGGAATGAATTTATTTGAGTCAAGATGAAAGTGAAAAACATAAAAAAAATATCTATTTGGAAAAAATATAAATAATTAATTTGTTGAAAATATACGTGGATATCTACCATCCAATATCCCACAGTCCATGCAACTGTGCTTTTGGTATACCTAAATTTTGTTGGGAGGGCGAGTTCATGTATAGACTCTGGCACTGCAAAATTACGTAGCTACAAATTTAGCTGCATTGTGCATGAATATACTTCTCGGGTGAGATTGTCAATATTGTGATTTTTTTTGGCAAGATGCAGGAATTTCGAGGGAGATAAATATTTCAACATGTTTTGTGACAATGTTATTGTCCACACGAGCGCTACAGATGGCTGAAATCCTCTATGTACGGAAAAAGAGTTTGTGTTTTCGTTCCAAATTTTGACACATGATCTTGATCTTCAAAATGGTATTTGCGATAGTGAAGCGATACTAATACTATATTTAATGATTTATAGCTAAACTGACATTTAAATACCTTTTTGTATCTGTCGCAAAGTGGGTTTGACTAGAAATTCGTCTGAAATAATGTAAACATCCGATTTTTCACCGTTCTGATATTTTAGAATCGTCTAACCGCATTGTCTGTAGTTCACCCTGGTAATTCCCATTCTCTCTTGGAATATCCATATTCTCTGTACATTCAGGGGCGGTTATTATGCCTGGCATATTGGTAACAATTGGAAAACACCCGACGATCACAAGTTTTTTGGATCGACATGGTCTATGGATATGCGATGCAATGGCACTGAGACTTCATTGGAAGAGTGTGCAAGAGGCCCCTGGACGGTAAAGGCGTGTGAAAGTAACAGACTTTGGGTGGAATGTTTTTCACGTGAGTATACTGAAGCTATACGAATGGAATAAGTAACTAAGCAAATGCATTGCTCATCTTGCACAAAACGCGAATACGAGACGTCATGTCCCAAACGATTTAAAATCGCTAACATTTAATGGGTGATAATAATGCTTCGTCGCTCCTCAAGTGATTATGCTATGTAATAATATTCCTCTATCTTAACCATGCACGTGTTGAACATTCATGATCAAGTCTAATCACCAGTAACTGCAATTTCAAAATACAGATTCCTACAATTATCCCATTTTGATATAAACTGGTTAATTGGGGACGTGCAAGAATAGCGTAGGATGGTGTCCCGTCGCTAAACTTTTTGTCATCTCAAGAATTTTTACTTCCCTTTAATTCATTGTGCTTAGAACATCCCTTTGAAGGGCATTGGTAGCACCACGGCGACGGTAGTTTCAAACTGTTATAGGTATAGTGAGATTTCATTGGTCATATTCATAGGAGTCAGGCTGGGATTTAATATTTTCGTCCACCCATGCTGCCTTACAAAGACAAAGGAAGCTGAATGACTGATATGGATAATCAAACTTGTATATAGACATTGTATTTTTTATTTCACTTATCTTTCTGTATTTGTTTTAAACTATATTGCTTGTAAATCTAAGACTTGAACAAATAAATGTAAAATGAAATATTTTAACTGCAATTTCAATCGATCATCCATGAATCTACGCTTATCGGATTCAGACCTGCCACCGGCTGGCCTGCAGACGAAAATGATTTCGAGATACATATTTCATCAAGTGTTGATCGAGAGAACTCCGAATTTCAAAACGTGTGTCAGCGAGCGCTTGAACCAAGAACTCTACACAGCCAAAAAATAACAGGATTTGTTCCTGCTTCGGAGGTTGCCAAACTACATCTTCAGTTTAACACGTGGCGTACAGTGGGCAAAAGAGCTTCATTTGAGGCTGGAACATAGTCCGGATCAACAGACCCTACAATGGCAGGCTTATGAAAGATTACATATCTCATTCACCGGGCTGAGGAATCACCGCGGGATATACTTTGTTCGAGACGGATTATTTAATTAAACGCAACATTAAAAGACTTGT
>JAVTVY010007941.1:0-42674 GCA_036873755.1 Hanleya hanleyi
AAAAGCGGTGTAGTAAATAATGGGTATATCTCTGAATTTTTCAATTTACAAAGGGGTTGTCGACAGGGGGACCCGATCTCTCCATATATTTTTGTCCTTGTTGCGGAGACACTTGCTATCGCCGTTAAACAGGACAGAAATATTAAAGGAATAACAATAGAAAACACAGAAATAAAAATTCAGCAATATGCTGATGATACTACGATGATTCTCGACGGCTCGAGGGAATCTCTTGAAGCAGCCATGGGTCTCCTGAATAAGTTCTCTTCTTCATCTGGATTATATCTCAACGTAGATAAGTCAATCGCAGTGTGGATAGGCCAGAAAAAGGGTAGTACTGTCAAACTGTGCCCTCATTACAGGATAAACTGGGATCCAGGAGGATTTAAGCTACTTGGTATCTGGTTTTACCCCAACATGATTGATACTGTTGAAAGAAATTATAACGAGAAAATGACCTCTATCAAGAAAATTTTAGGAAGCTGGTTCAGAAGAAATCTGACCCCTATAGGCAAAATTACAGTTATTAAAACACATGTTCTTCCGCTTTTAGTACACCTATTTACAGTCCTACCAAATCCTGATACAACTTTTATATCAAATCTGGGAAAAAGCCTTTTCCAGTTCATATGGAACGGTAAGCAAGACAAAATAAAACGAAAAACAATCATTATGTCTAAAACAGAAGGTGGATTGGCTATGATAAATTTTCAAGCCTTTGCATCATATCTGAAGGTGAAGTGGGTAAAGAGAGTAGTAGAGGACGACGGCATTTTTGGGGTATTGGTAAAAAACATATTGCAGCCGGCTGGTCATGATGTTTGGTGTTTAGATTCTGCAAGCATATATGATGTTCAAAAAGAAATAAAAAACCCGTTCTGGTGTGATACACTCAGATCATGGGCAGAATGTGTGAAATATTGTGAAGCAACGGATAAAAACTACAACAATCTTCTATTTGACCTTGTTCCTTTATCAGAGTGGAGTGATATACGCCGCTGGGTGGATGTGGGTGCATCCTATATCACTGATCTCTTAAATGAGGATGATACACGTTTTTTAAAATTCAATGAAATTCAGACAAACTATGGAATCAAACCTATCTATTTCATCCTACATTGTGCTATAATTCATAATATACCGAATGAAAAACGTATAAATATAAAAAACGGTGCTTTTATTAAAAATATTACGAATCAACGAGAAGTATACAGACGATTAAGGAATCAAACGTGCTTAAAATTTATTTACAATATACTTATTAAAAAGATTGAAATCAAACCGCAACGGAATCAGGAGAAATGGGAAGATGAACTAAATTCAAAACAACTACCTTGGACTTCAATATACAGCTGCATCTATAACACCTCAATGGATACCACCCAACAATATTTTCAGTACCAGATCATTCACAGAATACTTGTCACCAATTCTCTTTTAAAATTATGGGGTAAAACCGATACCGATATGTGTACCTTCTGTAACCAAGAGAAAGAAAGTATCCTGCATTTGTTTTATGAATGTATTTATGCGAAAGCAATTTGGAGCAGTCTTCATACATGGTCAAATAAAATAGAAATTCAAATTAAGAAGCCTTCGGGATCCCAAGTAATCCTCCCAAGTAATCCTGGGTAATACAGGCTCTGTTCTTAACGATCACCTGCTGTTACTCGGTAAACAATATATATACAGATGTAGATACTACAATTTGAAGCCTGCTTTCGATGGTTTGAGAGACACTGTGATCAGAACCAGAGATATTGAGAGGTATATCTATACAAAAAATAAGAATCTCTATCTTCGCTCAGAAGTGGGGTCCCCTGGCGTAACCGCTAAGCAGTAGTTAACCTGTTTGTATCTTATAAATAATAGACTTAACAAATCTTTTTCTTTTAATTTTATCACATCGGTGGAGATAGCGTACGGAAAAAAGTTGTTTCTCGCAAAATTAGATTTAGTGTGATTGTGGAAACAGCGGCACGTGTGTGTGTTTGTGTTTGTGTGTGTGTATTGTCCTGTCATCTTATGTTTGCGATAGAACATTTGAACATATCATATAATAAATATCAGATTATCTTATGTTTGCTATAGAACATTTGAACATATCATATAATAAATATCAGATTGTCTTATGTTTGCTATAGAACATTTGAACATATCATATAATAAATATCAGATTATCTTATGTTTGCTATAGAACATTTGAACATATCATATAATAAATATCAGATTATCTTATGTTTGCTATAGAACATTTGAACATATCATATAATAAATATCAGATTATCTTATGTTTGCTATAGAACATTTGAACATATCATATAATAAATATCAGATTATCTTATGTTTGCTATAGAACATTTGAACATATCATATAATAAATATCAGATTATCTTATGTTTGCGATAGAACATTTGAACATATCATATAATAAATATCAGATTATCTTATGTTTGCTATAGAACATTTGAACATATCATATAATAAATATCAGATTATCTTATGTTTGCTATAGAACATTTGAACATATCATATAATAAATATCAGATTATCTTATGTTTGCTATAGAACATTTGAACATATCATATAATAAATATCACATTATCTTATGTTTGCTATAGAACATTTGAACATATCATATAATAAATATCAGATTATCTTATGTTTGCTATAGAACATTTGAACATATCATATAATAAATATCAGATTATCTTATGTTTGCCATAGAACATTTGAACATATCATATAATAAATATCAGATTATCTTATGTTTGCTATAGAACATTTGAACATATCATATAATAAATATCAGATTATCTTATGTTTGCTATAGAACATTTGAACATATCATATAATAAATATCAGATTATCTTATGTTTGCTATAGAACATTTGAACATATCATATAATAAATATCAGATTATCTTATGTTTGCTATAGAACATTTGAACATATCATATAATAAATATCAGATTATCTTAAAAAAAAAAAAAAAAAAAAAAAAATCTGATTTCCTGGACCGACAGATATTATCTCGGCTCTTTTCTCTTCGACATGCTTGTAATTTTACAAACAATTTTCTCAATACAAATAAATATTTAAATTGACTATTTCCAGTTGGTTTTAGAGTTTTCTGTTGACATTATTTGAGCAACATGCACTAAAATCTGAATCGTTTTATCCTTCGACCAGTGATCCAGTGCTATTTATAGCAAAAAAAGTAGTGAAGTTGTGGACGTGGCATGTCATATTTTTAGATTCATTGAAGTATGAACCGAAAAATTTAGCACTAACCAGCCAATCAAACCGCAGGATTTTCAAACAAAACGAGGGGGGTCATTATTTTCTTTGGTCTAAAGGTTTGTTTCTTTAGTATAGTTCCAAAGCCATTTCAGATACGGTCCTAGTTTTGTGGTTACCCATTGTCGTAATCGGTTGGCCCTATTTGTGGCCATGCGCTTTTATGGAGTTGTGAAATTACATGTACAGCCATTTTCGGATTCTGTGTGTTCTGTTTATTGTGATCAGTTCCACGCGGATATATTTCAATTTGGTGATGAGGACTGGTCTGAACATTGAATCGAAGGTCAACAGAGTACCTAACAATGGCTCGTGTGGGAAAAATCGGCGAGTTCGAGGAAAGCAAGGAGAATTTCGAGTGTTACGTTGAACGGCTCGAACAATATTTTGAGGCTAATGAGGTCGCAGACGGTAAGAATGTTCCTATTTTCTTGACTGTTGTTGGAGCCAGTACGTACGGACTTCTGAAAAGCTTGCTTACTCCCGATTTACCAAGGACAAAAACTTACGACAAACTTGTAACAGTTTTGTCAAGTTATTTCACACCACAACCTCTTGTAATCGCCGAGCGATTTAAGTTTCATCGTTATGAACAGAAGGAAAGAGAAAGCGTGGCAAATTTTGTCATGACTTTAAAGAAACTGACAACTCACTGTGAATTTTAAGAATTTTTGAACCAGGCATTTACGCCATAGATTTGTCTGTGGGTTGAAGGACGAAACTATTCCCATAGTCCCATAGCAGAAATTCCCATGGAAGTAGATACGGGGACAGCTGTTTCTATTATTCTGGAGAAATTCTACAAATGTCATTTGAGTCACATTCCGTTGGAAAACCCTTAAGGTAGACTCAAGACTTATTCTGGGGAACAGTTAAACTTGTTGGGTCAGATCCAAGTACCCGTTACGTATGAATATCAACGGAAAATCTTACCTGTCGTAGTGGTGAAAGGCGACAAGCCAGCTTTGTTTGGAAGAAACTGGTTGGAACGAATTGAGCTAAATTGGCCCAGCGTATTGTCAGTGGTGATGGATGAACGCTTGATTAAGAAATTCCTCTCAGTCTTCAAGGAAGGTTATGGAACCATCCAGGGATTTAAAGCTGAAATCCGACCTTTGTGACGCTGACAGCCATGAGTTGGACAGACTTGAAGCAAACGGTATCATCTCCAAGGAACTCCAAGGGCCACTCCCGTAGTGGTGGTTCCAAAGTCGGACAAGTCGATCCGTGTTTGTGGAGATTTTAAGGTGACGGTCAACAAAAGAAGCTCAACAGTATCCCTTGCCAAATGGCGAAGATATTTTCGCAACACTAGCTGCTGGAACGGTGTTCACGAAGCTTGCCTTGATGCACACATACCAACAATTGGACTTGGAACCCTAGGCAGAAGAACTGTTAGCCATAAACACTCATCGTGGGTTATATCGTTACCATAAACTGGCATTTGGGGTAGCGCCAGCACCCGCCATTTTCCAGTCAGTGATGGAACAGATACTTCAAGGAATAGGCGGCGTGAAAAGTCGACTGGACGACATGTTCGATTTCGCGTTGACAAGTGCCAATTCTTTCGAACAGGCGTGGATTACTTGGGACATCGCGTAGATAAGGATGGCCTCCATTCGTTACCAGAGAAGGTGTCCGCGATCATCGAAGCTCCAACACCAACAACGGTTACTGAGCTGAGAGCTTTCCTTGGCATGGTGAATTATTATAGCAAATTTCTGGACAATTTGTCAACTGTGCTGCACCCACTTCATGAACTATTGCAGAAGGATATGCCTTGGGCCTGGACAAGCCAATGTGATGATTACAAGCGTCTAGTCCGTCATTCATAATTCAGCCGTCGTCCATTAGAGAATATCCGCGTCCATAATCCAAAGACCTATTCCATATTCCATATAACAGTATAAGCACCAAATTCAAAAAGACAATCATAGTATACATGAACGTAGGCTTGTTTCCTGCAAGAGAGAAGCGGTCAACAGTTTTCAATGATGCCGGCAAGACATCATGATGTTCCAAAAATATCAAATCCGTATCGCTGATCAGTATTCTTAATCCATAATATTCGTTGTAAGGAGGCTTTCCAGGAGTGCAAACGGAAGCTGTCGAGCAATCAACTGCTCGTACATTACGACCTCTCGAAACCGTTGAAACTCGCGTGTGATGCTTCAGCATATGGAGTTGGAACAGTGATTTCTCATGTGATTGAGAATTGGGAGAAAAGACCCATTGCTTACGCATCGCGCACATTGACGAGTGCCGAGTGTAACTACTCTCAACTGGGAAAGAAGGCTTTATCGATCATATTTTGAGTGAAACGTTTTCACCAATATTTGTATGGGCGATGGTTCATATTGGAGACCGACCATCAACCACTGACGGTGATTCTAGGTCCCAAGAGAGCAGTGCCAACCTTAGCCGCGGTCAGGCTTCAACGTTGGGCACTCATTCTATCAGCTTACCAGTATGACATCGTGTATCGCAAATCGGCTGATCATTCTAACGCAGACGCGTTATCCAGGTGTTCCGTGGCCGATACCCGTACATCGGAGGACACGGACGTCTTCTACTGTTCACATCTGGATGAATTACCCGTGACATCTAAAGATATCAGCGAAGCTACCAGGAAAGATCCGGTCCTTTCTCACGTGTGGGAGTGCACGATAAGCGGTTGGCCAAACCATGTGACAGCTGATGTGCTTCAGACTTATTTCTTCAGACGAAACCAACTCAGCACCGACCAGGGATGTGTGTTGCGGGAGCTTAGAGTGATTGTACCTTCTAAATTCCGTGACAGACTGCTTGAGGATTTACATGAAGTCCGTGCCGGTATGTGCCGCATGGTATGGTGGCCTGATCTCGACCAAATATCGAAGACAAAGTGCGGAGTTGTTCGATATGTCAAAGGGTCCGGAAGACACCACCTGTCGCTCCGCAGCAACCGTGGCAATGGCCAAAACGAGTTTGGCTAACAATTCACATTGACTATGCAGAATATGAGAAGTAGCATTTTCTCATCGTACAAGATAGTCATTCCAAATGGCTAGAGGTATTTTGCGGACATTGTTTTCTGGTCATGGGATCCCAAAGGAGTTGGTGTCCGATAATGATCCCCAATTTACGAGTGATGGTATTCGTCACATCATGACACCACCCTATCACCCGGCAAGTAACGGTGGCGCTGAACGCGGAGTACAGACAGTGAAACAAGCCTTGGTCAAACAATTGCTAGAAGCCTCAATCAAGGACTGACATTGAGTCATCGACTAGCGAACTTTCTCTTGATTTACCGCGCAACACCACATACGGTTACAGGAGTTCCACCAGCAAAACTGTTCCTAAAAAGACAGTTACGTAGACGATTCAGTCTGTTGAAGCCCGATTTGTGTAAAACTGTAGAACGTAGGCAAGAAGAACAAGTACGACAGCAAATCCGTATCGCTGATCAGTATTCTTCATCCATAATATTCGTTATAGAGTCGTCATATAAAAAATGATGTATCTCAGTCACGCTTTGATTGTGACTGTTCATATGAGTACCATGAGGATCTTGAAGTACATGGGTTCATACGGCCCCTAGCCCCGGGTTAAGCGGAATTAGACACAAGTTACGAAACGTAGCGCCATAGATCTTGCACGCTACGTTCGCATTTTGCTATCAGCATGCGATATGTATCGCCAAATTTGAGAAACTTTTGAGTGTAGGCGCTTGGTGGAATAGCCCTGTTTTTTAAGTTTCTGCACCAATGTTTTGTGACGTTGATTAAAATCGTCACATTTAACACAGGATCTAGCAAATGCTACTAAACGAGATATGTATACGCCTCTCGGCCCATATGGAGATAGACTTCCCGAAGGATTTGAATATAAGTGTTTTAATCCCATACAGCTAAATTACTCCGAAAACTCTGGGGGAACATCGAATAACACCAGTCTAACTATTATTGTGAAGATCAATTTGAATCTTTCATCTAAACTAATTCCGTCTAGGATAATAAGTCTATCTCGACCCTCCATATTAAAAAACACTTAAGTGAAGTCGCTGCACTTATCCATAACATGAATTTTAAAGTTTCTTTCATTGGAATTTCGGAAAGATGCATGGCTCGATCCCTCGACCGAAAAACTATAGACTATAGCAGGTTAACAAAACAAGGCGGTGGGGTTGTCTTTATATTAACCATGTATTCACCAGCTGTAAAATTCGGGACGACCTCTCTTCTACTGATGAACATGAGCAACATGAATCTCTCTTTGTTGAAGTTTCTGACGGTAAAAACGCATATATTAATGAATTAATTTATCGCCCACCCAGAAAAATAATCTAAAACGCGAAAAAAATGGGAGATTTCAACATGGAAACCATGGAAACCATAGAAACCATGAAAATAGTTTATTTCTTCCCAAAATTACAAAACCCACCAGAGTAAGCGAATCTAGATAAGTTATTCACAAATTTTCACGAAGACGACCTGGGTTCTGGTATAATACTATCTAACATAACTGACCATTTTCCTATTTTTCACACAACAAACCGCCCTTCGTCCTCACCCAATAATTCGACAAACACATTCAAATCCCGAAAAGTAAATCCTGTCCAAAAAAACACATTTCGAGGAAAAACTAAAAACTTGGACTGGCAACAAGTACTTAACGATGGTGATACTAACAGCCCCTTAAATACGTTTATGGATACATTCATAATAACTAAAAACACCCGTAAGATTACAGTACTTAAACCGTGGATAACCCATGCTTGCTGCACTCTTATTCGAGAAAAAAAAAGATTATTCAAGATTACAAGCGTCTAGTCCGTCATCCATAACCCAGCCGTCGTCCACCAGAGAACATCCGCGTCCATAATTCAAAGACCCACTCCACACTCCACACAACAGCACCAGCACCAAACTCAAAAAGACAATCATAGTACACACAAACATAGGCTTGTTTCCTGCAAGAGAGAAGCGGTCAACAGTTTTCAATGATGCCGGCAAGACATCATGATGTTCCAAAAATATCAAATCCGCATCGCTGACCAGCACTCTCAACCCACAGCACTCGCCGTAAAGTCGTCATCCAAAGAACGATGTACCCCAGCCACGCTCCGACTGCGACTGTTCACACGAGTGCCACGAGGATCCCGAAGTACACGGGCCCACACGGCCCCCAGCCCCTGGCCAAGCGGAACCAGACACAAGCCATGAAACGCAGCACCACAGATCCTGCACGCCATATCGACGCACATATCGAAAAACGATTGTGAGGTAACTCGTGAATATAAAGTTTGTAGGAACAAACTGAATCACAGACTTAGACTAGCCAAGCACAAATACTATGAAAACAAATTTAGTGTTTTTAATTTCAATGGCAATGATTTCACGGAACCTTCGGAGATTGCCACAAAGTTCAATGACTACTTCTCTTCTATTGCCTCCGATCTGGCCTAAAAAATTCCACCCACCCGAAATTACTTCACAAAATATCTTGATCATACATACAATACAGACACCTCCTTCAAACCTTGTACACTGTCTGAAATCAATGAAATAGTGCATATGCTTAAAACTGGATCACAGATAAAACCGATATCGAGCCTAATATCTGTTCCCCTATCACATATTGTGAATCTTTCCTTCCAAAATGGAATCGTTCCCGCTTCCACTAAGAATGCAAAGGCTACTCCAGTTTTTAAATTTGGAAACAAAACCATAGCTGAGAATTATCGCCCTATCTCTGTTCTTCAATGTTTCAGTGAAACAACCTTGAATGTGACATTAAGACAAATTCACCTCCCCCCTTCATGTTTCAGCAAAAACTTTGAAAAACTTGTTATTTTGCGGATGATTACATTCCTAGAAGCAGAGAGGATTATTTCCCTTAAATAAAAAGGATTCCGAGCAAACCATTCGACGCTTATTGCCGTTCTTTCTTTATACGACAAACTCATTGCTGCAAAGAAATTAAAGCAGTCCAGCATTACTACTTTTTAGATTTTTCCAAAGCCTTCTATTCGGTAAATCACGAGATCCTCTTACATAAACTTGATTACTATGGTTTCCGGGGTGTCACAGATAACTGGTTTCGTAGCTATCTATTATCTCGACGGCAGTGTATTACAACACATATAAGGGAAGTGGGAAGAGGTGCCGACATACTGACTGCGTCACATGACTTCACAGAAGTCTTCTGGTTAACCTATTCTAAAGCACATACCAAGAATCTAACGATTCGTGATATGTGTTGTATCTCAGGTACGCTTTTATTGTACCTGTTCATGTGGCAACTTGGCTGATATCACCACACGGCCCCTAGCACCGGCATAAGCGGTATTAGATACAAATCTAGAGAGCTATGATGGAAATGCTCTGACAACTCGTATACTGGTAATTGGTGAGCTGTTTCGCTGTGACAACTCGTACATTGGAGATTGGTGAGCTGTATCGTCGTCAGATGTAAATGACGGCATTTAACACAAAAGACTAGTCTGTAATGCCCGATGTCGACCACAACGACACTATATATCCTTTTCTATCAGTACTGGTGAGCCACAATGATCAATACTAGGAGCATAGTCCTTTCTTTTTAATATATATAAATGACATTACGAAAGCCACAACGTTTCTAGACATTAATCTTCTTGCTGACGATACAAGTGATCGTGTGATTATATTAGACTTGCGAAAAATATGTTACAGGAACTTGAAAAACTTCATGACTGGTTTTCCTGCAACAAACTTTCATTGAACGTGAAAAACAATTTACATTATTTAAACCAATTAGATCAACAAATGTAAATATTCCTAAGGTTTCAATAGTTGGTGCCGAAATTAAATGTTTCTAACTTTAAATTTCAACGATAGATTAAGGGGTCGTTTTCATTATTCGTTTTTTCTTCAGTCGCGATTTTTCTTCAATTTTCTCGATTGAAAAACGATCATTCGCGAATCAGTCGCGAGGATATCGAGAAAAAAAATGAAAAAAAACGATTGAACCTTTTCTGACAAAAACCATTCTCTCGCGATATCGTTTTTGAATCGTTTACCCATGCGCGATCCGTTCTTGATCGCGAATCTTCAATCGCGAGGGAATCGTTTTTTTCAAGGTGCGAGAGAATCGTGAGGCGGAGTGATATCTGACACATAAGCCGTGTTGCCTTCGTACGCCGCTCTATCCGCGAACTGGGAACTACAAATAATGTTGGTTGTGGATTTGTCGATGGAAAACCTATATTACTACTATACTGTATAAATGCGTAAGATAACCGGATAATATATATGATTCACGATCTATAGTCTCCTACAAGCCGAAGTAGGGCGTATGCTGGAAATATCTATACACATACCTGTACCATGCTTCCTGTGACGTCCGCGCTCAGATTTACTCTGGCGAAGCGTAAATGACAAAATTACATGTTTATATAATAATCGTGTGAGCCGACAATGTGTTAATGTTCAGTCATTCCCTTCATACGTCCGATAATTTCCTCATATATTCATGCAACTTGGTATAAACAATACAGGATGATAGTCGCAATATCTTGTTTTTGTAAATACCGGGTATAGGTCATAAGTGGATTTGAGTTCGTCGTTGATTGCATTATCAGAATGATTATGGCACAGACTTGATAGAGGTGTGAATGGGCGCATGGCGATAACCCAGAACAGCTTAGCCCTCCAGCCGAGAATTTCTAGGTTAATTAAGGTGAAAAATAGTGTAATTAAATATGTATATTTTGTTATAGTAAAACATATATTAGGAAAGGGTATCGATTCATGTTTTGGTACAGTTTTTAAACTATTGAGATGTGAATAAGTTCAAAAAATCACCATCAAGTTAATTTTATTGATTATAAGAATATTCGCGGCAGTGATTTCATATTTATAGTAAATACATATCACAATGGTGATTGAATCGTCATATAACGGTTGGATTCGCATCTGTACAATACTTTTTATCTTAATTTTACATTTTGATAAATGAACTATGAATGATTCCAAAGGGAAGCTCAAGCTAGAAACCACCTGAATATTATATATTTTCATCTCATACTGGATTAACATAGCTGGCAAGAGAGAAAAAAATTCTCGTCCGAGTACGATCATCGGTTAAAAATTTCGTTTTTTTTCACAAAACTAAAGATTTAAATGTGGGAGTTGAAAACCTGTCGGACAGAGAAAGACGTTTTATATTCATATTTTATATTAAAGCAGTCATTTCTCATATAGTATCATACACGGTGAGGGGCGTTGTTTGATTCTTCGGCAACCAAGTCACGTGACCTGAATTATGCAGGCCTTTTGAAGCACATCTTCGCATCGTCAAGGTTTCCTTTTTAGCCAAAGGCGATACCTTGATCATCTTGCCAAGCAAACCGCGTTCAGCCCACTTTCAGTGTTCTCCATACTGCAATTACCAGGCTTGTGGGATATTTGATGGTGAATGAATAAGTGTATTTTCATCAAATTGTGAAAAATAATCAATATCATTATTTTCTTTGAATCATTTCTTTTATATATATTTTTTTTTCCTTTTGTATTTATTAATTTATTGAAAATATACGTATTCATCTACCATCAAATATCCCACAAGCCAGGCAACTGTGGGGTTTTGCACTTATAGACTCTCACTTAGGGAGCCGCACAACAAAACCCCCACCCAGGGAGCTCCAAAAAAGATTAATTCAAACAACCAAACAAACAAGCAAAAAAATAAGGACAGTTGTGAAAAGTTTTACAAATAGCCCGCGCTATATATTAATAATTAAGTGCTTTCGAAGACTCAAAGGCCCCGTATGACAATGTTATATTCAATACAGCGCCATCTATCTACACAAGGAAAATGGTGATCTTAGGACAAAACACCACGCGAACAGCGAAAATCTGACATATCAACTCAAAATTTTAGCACGCACAGATGCCAAAAACGTTCACGAAAAATACTACACAAGAAATCTGGAATAATACCAGCTTTAAAACACAAAAATACTCAAAATAATAGACGAAATTGCAAGTGCAAATGACTAAATCTGACCATATCCAGGCCTGTGTCCCGTACAAAATATATGTAAATATGAAGTTATAATTATATGCATATATCGTTCACCATTATTCCTATATATATATATATATATTTCAATTTCTCTCAATATCCCCATCGTATCTATATAACCGCCAACTGAACTGAAACATGCTATAGTTTAACACAAGGCAAAGAAGAATAGAAAAAGAAGAAGAAAAAATGATCGAACTTATAGTCTGACTGAAGTGTTTATGATACAGAAACTCGAACGTATATGCAGGTCAGTCAGGCTGAACCTTGCCGTACTACTTTCGGCTGTAAGCCTCAATCGTTTTTTTTTTTTTCAATCGCTTATATTTTCTCGATTAAAAAACCATTGAATCGCGATATCGCTTTTTATTCGAGAAAATTTTCTCGATTGAAAAACGATTTCCAACAGTAAAAAAAACCATTCGAACAGCGATCGCGAATGAATCGTTTATTTTGAAGAAAAAAAACATTTCCTCGCGCCTTCGAAAATCGTGACTTCGAGAAAATTTGACGAAATAAACGATTCATTCGCGAACGATAATTGGAAACGGTGCCTAAATTGACAAACACATATTGACGAACTAACTTCAACCTTCATTATGAAGTACTATTCTTTGTTCTATTCTTACGTATCATACTGTAATTTAGTATGGGGAAATACATTCCCAACTCATCTCAACACACTTGTGATATTACAAAAGAGAATTACCCGTGTAATAACGTCCAGTGGTAAATATGCCCATTCTCGTCCCTTAAATTATGAAACAACTAAACATCTTCCCTCTATTTCAGTTAAACAACTTTCTAATTTTATTATTTACTCACAGATTTCTCAATAATCCCCTCTCTATTCCTAAAAACTAATCAATTATTATACAACTTTCTGAAGTCCATTGTTATGCCACTCAACAAGTCAATCTCAATCCATATAGGGCGAGAGTGCAGAAAGTCGAAAGCATCACGAATCTGGAACGCCTTACCTATTGACCTAAAATCATGTCTAACACAGTCACTATTTAAGTTTCGACTGAAATCGCACCTCATTCAGTTATCATGATATGTTAATCTACTTACACTTAAGGGTGTACTTTCTAATTATACTCATATTGTAAATGTTGAACTCAACTCACACCATCACAAGGGACACGAGAAAAACATATTTTATAAAAACAAATATTTTATTTATCTACCTACGTATACGCTGAGTTCCCATTATATATTTCTTGTAGAACTATAACCTACTACACAAGGCTCGGTGGTATATTCACCATGCATTGTATATTTCTACATTGATTTATTTGTAAACGCACCCAGTGTGTCACGCTAGTTAATCTGGTATTATCATTGTTTATTATCTGGGACGGGGAAAGAGAGTAAAAGTGGGCATGCGCACTGCAGAATGGAAACGTATGTGCCATGTTGATTAGTTTTCAGGTACTTAGAATATCTACTTTAATATTTTCTATTTTTCTAATGTTATAACTGTAGTACCCAAATGTAATTCGTGGAGGACGATTGCTGGATTACTGAAACATATATGATGTTAGATAATGTTCAGGACTATACATTTATTGAATTTTTGTCGATAGTCAGATATTCAATATCAATTATCAGGTTTGTAGACATATTTTTAATTCAATTATATATTCCCATATTACATGCCTAATGCTTTAAAGGTCAACCCAAACGCTCTGAGGTCAAAAATATAAAAAAATAGTCCTTTCGATTCTGAAAATAATGATATTTTTTTCATAATTTTGTGCAGTCTGGTTGGCGAGATATTGCCGTTTGAAAGGTGAAAATCGCGCTCCTGTCAATTCCAGCTGTGACGTCACGGAGGGAAGCCGTCTTGTATTCTCTATGTTAAAGCCGTATACCACAGTCGTATGTAGCTGCTGATTTCTGGAGATTTTCGGAGTATCGGGGCATCATTTTTAAATATGCCGCGACGTTGTGTAGTGGGAGGTTGCAGTTTTACTACAGATGACGGTGTTAGTATTCATTTGTGGCCCAAAGACGAGAAAATCGCTGCAAATTGGACGAAATTTGTACGCAACACGAGAGTGTGGAAAGAGGGCCCGAGCCAGTACTCGTATAATTTGCTCAGCACATTTTGACAGAAAGACATCATTCGAGGACATCTACAGCGTAGCAGTTGAATTCGGGTACAAACCAAAACTAAAGAGAACAGCTATTCCAACTATCAAACATAAGAACAATCAGAATGTGACGGCAAAGAAATCGGACAAGGAGAATCTATCACGGACATCGGCTGAACGAACCTAGCCTGCAAGCGAGGCCTCGGGCAGGCATGGCAGGGGGACGGCTGTGCATGCCCTGCTCGCTCTCGCGTGGCATTTGTTGCTTGAGCACCTACAGGTTAGACTGGATGAGTCTCTATTTCATATATACACGTTTAACCATTTGTTCCAGTGTGTCTTAATGTCTGTATTTGTATGTTCAATTTTATTCATTCTATGTATGCGTTTTTAGCCAAATGTTGGCACAAACTTCACGCAAATAAATTATCTAAATTATATACTATTTAATAATAATAATAAAATGATCTTTCATAAATATATATACGTTTGATAGTAAATAAATAAAAAACACCAATTGGAGTGAATGGCTGTAGATACAGAAGTGATAATTATACTTTCATAATCCCTTGACATTTGAGATTGTGGGAATATCATTCGATTTCAATTTAATTGAGGTAATTTGTCGAAAATTGAGCAAATGTGAATGCCGATCCACTCACCACGGCTTACTTTTCGGCATGAATGTCCAAAGTTTTTTTATCAAACTATATAATTCTGAAATTGGTATTTCATGGGGATTATGGGAAAACAAACAAAATTCAAGTCGGACGTATATCAGTAGAGTTATCAACAGTTTACTGTCCATACTGCCGAATCCCGGAGTTTATCCCTTCGAAAAGGCTGCCTCAGTCAGTAACAACAATAACAACACAGATGTGCTCGTTCGTTACATCACAGAATCGTTCTACATTCAATACAGTTTGAAATATATGGACATTTGGTCTTATAGATGACGATAATAAGGTTTCCAATCAAGTTGCATACCAATCTGTATTCAACAAACGACCTCTCCGAATCCTGTCGTCGTCGAGTTCCACGTTGTCAGAGTGGTTGTCACTGTCAGAATCGGAGCCGTACGGCTCAAATTGATAGAGCTGAATTCCGCCGTTGGTCTGCAAACAACTGTTAATTTGCCCGTCATCATCCTCCTCTGTCTATTTCATCTTCTTGGCGAAAAATATTTCCATCTAAGCAGCTGATATCGCTCGAATCGACATCTGAACCGGAGCTCTGACTGCACTCGCTTTCCATGTTATCCGCTGTTTTTTCTCCGGCAACTTCCCTGCGTGACGTCATCAACCCAGCTGTGAAAGTGTGGAAAAGCCCACTTTGCTCCCATATTACGTGTGTTTCGGATCAGATTAGAATTTTTTCAATATTTTTTTCATACAAAGTGAAGTATGAACTATGATTTTTAAGGATTTTTAGACCAAAAAAAAATCCGTTTGGGTTGACCTTTAAAGGTAACATTTTTTTATATCTAGGCTTGTGTTCATGTTATTCCGTCCCTTTTCATTGCATTTAGCCTGTGTGCAATAATTAAGCAGAACGTTCATACATCTTTACAGAATAATCTGACTCTCAGAAAATCGGAACCAAAATATGTCCGGACCAAGCCAGGTTCCTTCCAGGGATAGTCACGTATATGTATATACGTGTACAGTTTTGTGAACACAATGATATGTCATATCCTTGACACCCCAGTGAGTATTAAATGTCGTTTAGACTCTCTGCCTCTCCACTCTCCAATCCGTCTATGAAACCAACCAACCACTAAGCCCCTCTTAGTGACTACATATGGACGCACGCATGTTATGCTAATGTTCCTGGCCCTTGTGGGCGTGAAATACCGTTTCTGATATTTTTGCTATTCAAGTCACTCTCATCGACCCTTTAGCTGCATATATTCTGACTGAGTACCATCGTGAAAGCCATCTCGAAGCGTTTGATGCCATTTTTTAACCCCCCCCATGACCATGACCATGACCATGACCATGATGACCATGATGACCATGCAGGCATCCTCACAAAGTTCCATGATATATCAACGAAAACTGCAGCCGTTCAATAACGACATCTTGACCTACACAGGTATGACATGTACATTTATGTCCCAAGCCCCCAGTTGGAGTTAACTGGCCAAAATATACGACATGATGAGCGTCTGTTCTCATGCCAGACGATGGTGAACGTGTCCTCGAGGTTATTGGGAGGGTGTGGGGGAGGGGGTGTATCTGGAAACTGGTCCGACAAAACCACATTATAAAGTTCACCAGATATTGTCTGAATATGTTCGAATAATGCAGTTGCTTAATGCTATGATTTATATCGTATAATACAAGCGTCTAGTCCGTCATTCAATATTCAGCCATCGTCCATTAAAGAATTTCCGCGTTCATAATTCAAAACCCTAATTCATATAATGACAATGGCACCAAATTAAAAGGATAAATCATAGTATACATAAAACTAGGCTAATTTCTGCAAGACAGAAGCGGTCAACAGTTTTCAATGATGCCAGAAAGACATCACGATGTTCCAAAAATATTAAATCCGTATCGCTGATCAGTATTCTTTATCCATATAATATACGTTGTAAATTCGTTATCTAGAGTATGATGTATCTCAGTCACGCTTCGATTGTGGCTGTTCATATGAACACTATGAGGATCTTGATATACATAGATTCATACGAACCCTAGCCCCGGGTTAAGCAGAATTAGACGTACCGCCATAGATCTTATGTTGCTATCACTCGTATTTTACTATCAGCATGCGATATATATCGCCAAATTTGAGAAACTTAGAGTGGAGGCTCTTGATGATATGGCACTGTTTTACAAGTTTCTGCAATAATATTTTGTGATGTTGATTAAACTCGTCACATTTAACACAGGATCTAGCAAATGCCAATAGGCGAGATATGTATACGCCAAATGCAGGTCCCCCTGGTATATTACTGTTCAGATAGGGATAGTTTACGATGTCGAAATTGTAATCATCTCTTGTGTCGTCAATTCGACGAGAGAGAAGGCCCGCCTTATTTTTATAGAGATATATGTCTAAAGAACATGTGCCGCTACGGCCATCTGTAGTTCCCTTCAAATTCAGTGAAGGTGGAAATGTATCCTTCACTGCCTCATTTATATAACGATTATCCACAGCAAGAAGATCGTTTATATAGCGTTTTTGAAAGTGTCTGCATATACTCGTATTCATAAGAGAACAGATATAGGTCAGCCAAAAGGGGTGCACCATTAGTATCCATTGGAATACCTATATGCTGTTGATATATTGTATTGCCAAATTTCAGATAGGTATTATTAATGAGAAATTCGAGCAACTCTATAAACAAAGAAACATCCTATATATGCAGTAGAGCTAAAGAATGCTTTATGGCTTCTGACATCAATATATCGGCGATCAGTTTTCTGGAACACCGACACTATTATTGAACTAAGACGGACAATAACTCCCTGATGAGGGATTGTAGTATAGATAGTCGAGAAATCTCGGGAGAATACATGTCTGTACCGTATGTGACCTTTAGCTGTTTCTTCCGTAAGACATTTTGAGTTTTTTCAATATTCACATGCATGAGTTCTTAGAAATAATGGCGCAATACCAGTAAATGCATTTACCTCCTGGAAGGCCTTGAAAGAATCTTGGTGGTGCAGCTTCTAGAACCAGCTATGAATCTAGCTTTGTATTGTGATTTATGCATTTTGGGATTCCAGTACACTTTTGGTATATCGTTATGAGTGGTTGGAAGACACATACGTCTTTCCTTGAGAAACTTTTTGCGATTTTTAAATAAATCTTCCAGAGTAACTGCTGTTTGGGAGTAAGTAGACGTATTCGACGATGGTGTGTTTATACTCAGTTCCTTGACCAGCACCTGGTAATATGTTTAAATATGAATATTACTTTATTTCGAGCTTTGTCTGCTGCGACGGCTACTCTGGAGATTTGCTAGGACTTCTTGCAATCTGAGGGTTCTCGGTGCTTCCGGAAGGGTACTACTGTCAATATGGCGGATTGTTTTTACGACATGCATTGTTCTTGGTGCGGTCCAGTCAGTCAGCGAGTATTGTAGGTTCATCTTCTCCAACTATCCGTGTCTATTCTGTCTACATCTGAATCTGGGTTCTGTATAGAATTTTTGGTCGTAACATTGCTTAAAAAACAATTTTTCGGAACATGCTTATCTCATTAGAAACCTATCTGAGGGATATTCAGCAAAATAAGTCACTCGAAGGAAATGGATATATAGCGTGAAGAGTACACTCCGTTTGCGTCTCATCTAGCTCCCCGGCAGGGCGTGAATCTCTGTCAATCAAAATATCTCCGTCCGAAAGTTCGTGGATTGGTATAGGAGCTTGTTCTTCCGTCTCGTGCTTACCGACTGTGGTCATGTATGGTGCTTGTCCACGCGTCTTCACGTGATGCGAACTTCATACATGTGACGTCACGAAACGCTAGATGCGCATGCTCGAGTAGTTCCGACGTTTGATTGTGCGAACAGACAGGCCGATAGACTGGATGAGTCTCTATTTCATATGTACTATTTAATAATAATAAAATGATCTTTAATAAATATATACGTTTGATAAATAAATAAAATGAAAAAAATATTCCGTCCAGTCCCTGTTTCAAGCATTTCTTAATAGGCAGAGTTACTTCCTCTTGTTTCCCGTTTAAAATACATTATGAAACAGGGGTTGGATCCAGTCTAACAGGCCGACAGCGAAGGAAAATACATTAGAAAGCGTTGAAGGCTCTGAAGCAGTGAAGGAACGTAACGAATTCAAGGGCCTCAACTGATGAAGTATCTCTTATTGTCTTCATGCTGTGGTGAGGTAACCGAAATTATATCATGTTTGAATTCGTGATAATAGAAACAGAGTTCTTTCAGTTTAAGATGGGCATTTACAATGAAAATGGGCTGTTGAAATAATTTGGCCAAAATTAGATACCGTGATGATTTCAGGATATCAAAATTGTGGATCTGCGTGAGTGATTCGATTTTCCCGGTGTCTGGGGATTTGTAGGGGATCTGTTGGGACTATCCGCGTGTAAATCGGATCATCCGAGTGTAATGATTGAAGAGATCTGTTTTGGTGAGTGATTGTTTGAACGACCACTCAGAACCGTCATGAGTTATCAGAATATTAACTTCATATTCTACATCAGCGATTGTAATGCATTGGATATCTTTTTGTAATCATGTTATTAGGTATTTCGGCACACAGTAGCAAAAAGGTAGGGTGGTATCAAATCTCCTTGTCGACATCCACATCCATTCCGGATATAGCACATTTTAGAATAATAATATAAAAAGTATTAATCCACTTTTAAATTCTTTCAAAATGTCCACAGGCAGAATCAAAAGCTTCATCTAAATCTATGAACAGTGGTCAAGGAATTCCCTTTTCTTTACTCGACAACATGAGGTCATAAATTAATCCATTAAAATTAATATTTAAGTTAAACACCTTCAAGCTACTAAAGTGTTAGCCTCTCCTGTATCCAGGAATGATACTCGGGTACAACGAACCCGATATCTCACCCAAAAAAAACCGAAATACATAAATTATGTTACGTAATTTTCGAAACACATTATATGTAATGCTCTCCGCTAAATTGGTGGATTCCTCTTTTGTTAATTTCTCCAGATAATTCAGTTTGATTTACTGGAATCTAGGGTCAGCATAGTTATTAATTTGTTACTGTACTCTGTAAAAACAGCTGTGTACAAAATTGCACATCCACAAGAGTTACACAAGATGTGTAGGTTTTCTTCAAATTTGTGTACCAGTGGTACACAGTTATTGTGAATGTGCAATTTTGTTAAAGTGATTGTGTACCTGTGGTACACAGTTGCTTTTAGAGAGTAGTTTCTTTTTCCAAGGCATATCAAGTATTGGTAGATTTGTCTCCTTATCTGCCCAATTTGATTTCCTTCACGCAAATATACTTTGTATTTTTTTTCTAATATTTTGTTTATTGTTCAGTTGTGTGCCACATTATCTCTTGAATACTTTTGCTCCCACATTAAAAAGCAAATCGTTTCACTCAATATATTCAACATTAGTTTAATATTTTCATCTAAGTCCTGTTCTTCTTTCTACCCACTGGACTTCTGAAATACGGTATGTATGTCTGTATTTTCAATGTGAACTACCTTAATGTCATAATTCTTTCAAGATGAATTTACCAGAATGCTGGGTTGTTTTTACCACTAATCCGTCCGCCTTTTCTGAACATATAGCTAGGAGCTGCTCAATGTGCAATTTGGCATGTTTCCATATACAATTCTTTTAATTCTCGTTGACCAGCTATACCAGTGTGAGCTTGATTTATGAGATATAATTTAATCTAATTTATGTTAATTCATAACTAAGATGGGCATTTTGCGATTTGGAATGACAGAGCCAGAGCAAGGTGCGACATAGTCGTAAGCTATGTGAACGACGTGGACGAGTCACTCGTCAGTTGTGACGTGAACATCAGGCATTGGCTAGAGTAAATAAATGATGAAAGTAACAAAGGTTATGCCGCGAAAATGTGGACGCCAGCAGGGCGACTGTGGTAAGGCAGTCGTGCTACAGTCGCGGCCACAATAGTTTGAATCTGATTGATTGACTGATTGCGTATTTCGTTCGATGGCTCGGGACACTCCTTGAGCTTTGCTCGACAGTCTACCTGAGGTGGAATTTGAATAGTGTACCATTTCAGATGAACTATCATTAATCTATGCAAATTTCTGGGAACTGCAATGCGGATGAAAATCATTTTCCCCGAGGAAGTTACATTGGTAACCATTCAGTTCAATTCAATTCATTTATTTCATCAATGAAACAAATGACAAATATAACATATTTTATAGAACAGACGTCACGTGATAAAATAATCATTGGCGGGACTGAAACCGCAATGGGGCTTGTTTTATCTCTTAACAGAAACCTACAAACATAGCTAATAGCGGCGAATACAGACATTATACGTATTTACCTATATTTCCGCATGCATTCCTCCGTCGAATAGTTGATATGAAGATATATGCAGCCCAGTGTGTCTGCTCTACATAAACAATGAACTGCACATGCAACATCGATACAACATCCCAATCAGATTTTCAGTAAATAACTTTTCACCTTGGACTTAACTAAAGACATTGACATACAACTTAATACAGAGGACAGACAGTTCCATATAAGGGGACATTTTATTTTCGGTGAATAGTAAGAGAAGTCTGTGGAATAAAAGAGTTTATATAAGTTTCGTTTGGCATTTCTTGTAGAATGAACTTCAGAAATGCGCACGGTTGTTGAACGGAAATGCACAAGGGATGCATAAAAATTTGAGGTAATAAAAAGTTCTATATGATACTCATTCAAAACAATGGGTGGAAGAATGTTGAGGTTCATAACCAGCGGCTGTATGTCCTAGTCTACCAGACAAGGATATCACGCGTACGGCTTTCTTTTGCAGGGTAATGAGTGGTGTCAAATATGAAAGATATGTGTTACCGCACCGATTTGGAATTAATATGTGTTTGTGGCCACATCGTAGTCATTTAATGTTTCTTTGTATGCTGGCTTTCTGACTTGGGCGTCAATTGTCTTAATCTGCCACAAAAGCAGTTTCAAATTGCTTCAGGATAAAAGTGTGAATACCCCTGGACATAAATATATGATCAGGCTGCTCGGATATGTGTACTATGGTGTTTGAATCAGGGCAGTTATGAGGCTGGAATCAGAACTCAAAGCTTGGATTTTCACCAAAATGTCTCCCGGGCAGCATAACAACTCCATAGATCCCGATGAAAAGAGGATGCAAGCAGAGGGGACTGGTACCTGAGTCCAATTTAACCAAACATCGTCTCCGTCGACGTCTCGTGATATTTTTGACGGCCCCGTATTGACATGGTCGGGCAGCGGGTCGGAAGTTTATGCATCTTGTTATCGAGCTCAGGTTTCCTTCTTCAAAAAGAGGTATGACATTTTAAGCTCGACATATTGTGCCATGAATGTGTAAAGTCAATCGTAATCAAGACAGTTGTTAAAAGAGTTGGATGATTCAAACTGTTGATCGCAATGGAATTCTTCTGATAACATAATCTTAGCTCTCAACCAAATTCTCAGGAATGCATACTGCGTTAGGGCAGCGTTTGAGGAATAGCATGCAAGATAGAACATTAGTGCACCTATTAGTACGTCAGAGCCGCATGTTGGGGAATTTCATTTAATCCATTATGTAAAAACCATAGCCCATGCCTCATCCGACCTCCTTAGATTTGAAGTTCATGGAACACTTGATTGTGAGAGGCGGTGGATGTAGTGTATTTGTGGCAAGGGATGTTTACACAATACATCTGAAGCGATTGAAAATTGCGTTCCTGAAAAAATTGACAATAGCCGGAATTGTGAGTAGCATGCCATGGCGTTTTACGCCAATAAGTGATGTTCAATGTGAAAACGCAGCATAACAATGAATATAGACGGACTACAATGTGGTTGCAAGCATTTTTTTAAAATTCGAGCAAATTTTCGTCGATAGTATTTTGAAAAAAGAAATCGCTTTTTATTCTCATTGACGTTTCCTGGAATTTACATAGATTAATGATAGTTCATCTGAAATGGCCCAATACAGGTAGATTGCCGACCAAAGCTCAAGTCAAAAAGGTAATCGTTCCGGGATTCACGGAGTAATCGTTCACAGAATGTCTGATGGCAATGTCAATCTGATTCGCCAGAACAACGCTGTTCTGTCAAAGTTTCGAATTTTTTACCAGTGCACCAACCATTGTGGCCGAGACTGTACATTAATACGTTCTCGGATCAATAACCGATATTTGTCCCATCTGCACTCAATTTGATATATGTCCGTTCAGTATTACAGCATTACTAAGGTTGTTGACTCCGACCAGTTACATTTACGACTTTTGCTGACGTTTACAAAACATTAAGATGACTTTTGTCTTCTTCCCACCTCTTGCATATCGCTCCAGTTCAACATCCTTAAGAGTCAGAAATCCTCACGTGTCTACCGGAGAACCTACATGACAACACCATGTGAGCATTGTACATGGATGTTTATTGACTAGTTGTGGCTCCGCATTAGAGGTACTTATTTCTCATTTTTATTAAAGATATGGAACGATTTATCATAATTAATACGTTAGTGTAAGATATTAGTTTTGTGTCGCCCTTGCGGGGTAATACGGGAGGAAATTTGGTATCTCTCGCCATATTGTTTCGAGGCGAAGCCGTGGAAAATCCGCCAGAGTTCTGGCAAGTCTCCACAGTAAATTCGTCATAGTCCCATCAGCCAAAGCTTCAAATAATATAATATTCATATTCAAATATTACTATTACAAGATGCTGGTTAAGGAATTGAGTATAAACACACCATTTATGTTTTAGCTCTTCACACCGGCGTTATACGAGATATATTCGTCCAGCAAATTCCATATTTTCTCAGCAGATTTGAATACGTTGTCACACGTTAGGCCTGCCAGCCAATCAAAAGTCTACAATCTTCTGTGAGATATATGCTAATGCTGTTTTTATCATTTAGCTAACCGAATACAACAGGGCGATCTTTATTCCATCAGTCTCCGTATTTTACGATACATATTTATAATGAAATTTGCATTACACGGTGTTTATACCATCCATAGCAAGAAAATCGGCGGAATTAGAGGGAACAAATGAACGAGACTTGAAGCACCATACCGGTGCTAGGGGGCGTGTGGTCATGCCATTCAAAATGTTAACATGGACAGCTACAATAAAAGCATGGCTGGGATATAAATCATCACAGGGTTCACTTTTGATTCTTCTGATGTTTTTAGAAATATGCAGACAGTATATTTGTCTGTATAGGGTCATATGACTTCCTGTCAGTATACCTGAATCGGTTTCCACCTCCATTTTAAGCCTTTAATTCGAATTGGTTATCTTACTCTAATATCTGGATATACTCGTATTCACAGTAGAACATATCAGCCAAACAGGGTGTCCAATTACGAAATATCTGTCAGATTATCTGTGCACGACCTCCTAGAACGTTATCAGTTACTTCTTCAAAGTTATCAGTTTTTTCGCGATATGTTACTCAAAATGGCTCAAATCACCGCTAGCTCCTCTATAAGTATTTTTCGGATTATTTCTTGGGTTTTTGTGTTGTTTTGAATACGCTGGATCTATTTGTATTATTTTAATTTTGGACGTCTTTGTAATATGTCCTAAAGAACTACCTCTCATTCATTATTGTACCTTTACTAGGCTTGCATTAAACATAAATGTCTCATATAGTATCGTTTACCGTGTCTAGGTAACACAGAAGAAAATAAATATCATGGAGAGGAGAGCAAATCCAATATATATTGTGAGTCGGAGAGTAACATGTCCATTGGAAACGCTGTGTATGTAATGGGAAAACATTCAATTAGGTTGGTATACATTTGCACGTTTATTGAGAGATAATTATATTAATAGGCCAAGAATATTTTATTTTTACCAGAAGACATCAAACAAAGGAATATTTTATTCAACAGTGTATATAAAGGACTTGTGCTTGCATCAAAGCGGTCGGTTTCGATTTTGCGTTTCATTTTCGTTCCTGTTTACTCAGCTTACATCGAATCTGCTTTTCAAACCGAAGTAATGGAAAAGGCCTTTTAAACACTTGAAAGTAATACCGAGAAGATACTTGGATTCGCTGATGGAGAAGCCAGTTCATTGTGATAAATTAGACGTAAAAGCTTCTATTTATGTACTCCTTGCGATTTGTATTTAGGATGGCTAATGACGTAGTAATTTCCACTCATACTAATAGCTGTAAAATTGCGGCCCTTTATTTATTTTATGGGGAATATCTTTCTTACTGAGTAAATACCTCCGTATTAATATTTACCTTGACATTCAGGCTAATATCGGTCATGATACTCATATAAGGTCAAACTTGGCAAGTTTTCGAATATATCGGTTATACTATTCACCCGAATGAAACGGGAAGTTCGTCACGTAAGGATCTTCAAACCGGGAACACCTTGTGCAATACAGCTTGTCAGGTAGCTTTTCCAGGTTTAACAAGGTTCCCTACATGTTGTGTTATATTTTCCTCACATGACGAATACGCCAATGAAACCCATGACCAAGGATACAGTTTTCTTTGTTTTCAATTCCACACACCAAAGATTAGTTTCGATCGATGTTCAGCACATAATGAGCTAAATCTTCAATTTTTTATTGATTTAAATACTTGAATTTGGTTTATTTTAGAATGATTTCAATCTAACCTATGTGAAATACTTCAAATAAAGAATGGGGTTACACAATGGCGCGGCAAATGTAGGGCAATCATCTTCCCGCCCCAAACAATACTCATTAAAACATGCTTGTCCACGTAGTTTATTTTCGCCTAAAAACTTCTTTTACAGCCACGGCGGAGGCAATTCAACGTTGGAGGGGCCAAATCGGCGGTGGGACCGGGAAATGGTGTCACCCTGGGGGAATTTTGAAAATTTACCCTTCACTTTACGAACTTCTGTGCATTCTCAAGAAGATTTTAGGGTGAAAATTTTCCCAATTTCTGCCTTTATAACTCTTTCAAGAAGGCAAAAAAAGTAATAATATAACAGTTATAATAATAATAATCTTCCTCAAATATTGGTGTTCAGATGAAATCATCTCCTCGTCAGTTTAAATCAAAGTCAACTTCTAACAACTCCAACAAGCGAGAAAATGTTATTTCATAAATGCGTACATTGTTCCATCAAGGCCAAGCTGAATTGTTTCAAGCCAAACGCTAATTGACGTTTTTACCAAAAAAGAGAGGTGGATATCATACGAGACTGATAATTCGTGAAGACGGTACTAAATCAGATAGAACATAGCTTCTAGAATCATAGCTGGTTCTAGAAGTTGCACCACAAAGCTTCTTTCAACCCTGTTGACGAGGGCCCTTCAGGAGGTAAAAGCATTTTGGGAAAGGTATTGCGCCACTATTTCTAAAAACTCTGGCGTTGAATGCATGTGGATATTGAAAAACTCAAAATGTCTTACGGAAGAACTTGATGCTAAAGGTCACATACCGTACAGACATGTATCCACATGGGATTTCTCGACTCTATATACCACAATCCCTCATCAGGACCTTATTGGCCGTCTAAGTTCATTAACAGTATCTGTGTTCAAGAAAACTGATCGTGGATATATTAATGTCGGAAGCCATAAAGCATTCTTTAGCTCTACTACATACAAGAGATATCATTCAGGGGATGTTTCTTTGTTTATAGAGTTGCTTGAATTTCTCATTAAAAATATATATGTGAAATTTGGCAACACAATATATCAACAGCATATATGTATTCCAATGGGTACTAATTGTGGACCCTATTGGCTGACCTATATCTGTTCTCTTATGAATATGACTATATGCAGGCGCTTTCAAAAACCGATCCATTCAAAGCCCGTTCCTTCTCATTCACCAAACGCTATATAGACGATCTTCTCGCTGTGGATAACCGCTATATAAATGACGCAGTGAAGGATATATATCCACCTTCACTGGATTTGAAGGAAACTACAGACAACCCTACAGGCACATCATATTTAGACCTATATCTCTATAAAAATGAAGCGGGCCTTCTCTCTCGTCGACTGTATGACAAAAGAGATGATTACAATTTCGACATCGTAAACTATCCCTTTCTGGACAGTAATATTCCAGTGGGACCTGCATATGGCGTATACATATCACACCTAGTAGCATTTGCTGGATCCTGTGTTAAATGTGACGATTTTAATCAACGTCACAAAACTTTGTTGCAGAAACTTATAAAACAAGGCTACACCACCAAGCGCCTCCACTCAAAGTTTCTCAAATTTGGCGATACATATCGCATGCTGATAGCAAAATACGAGCGTAGCGTGCAAGATCTATGGCGTTACGTTTCGTAACTTGTGACTAATTCCGCTTAACTCGGGGCTAGGGGCCGTATGAACCCATTCACTTCAAGATCCTCATGGTACTCATATGAACAGGCACAATCAAAGCGTGACTGAGATACATCATTCTTTAGATGACGATTTTACAACGAATATTATGGATTAAGAATACTGATCAGCGATACGGATTTGATATTTTTGGAACATCATGATGTCTTGTGGGCATCATTGAAAACTGTTGACCGCTTCTCTTTTGCAGGGAACAAGCCTATGTTTATGTATACTATGATTGTCTTTTTGAATTTGGTGCTAATACTGTTATATGGAATATGGAATAGGTCTTTGGATTATAGACGCGGATATTCTCTAATGGACGACGGCTGAATTATGAATGACGGACCAGACGCTTGTAATGCAATAGGAAGAAGATTGCACTTTGCATAAAACTGCAATTTAAAACTAGTCACGATAAATTTGGTCCCATCGGGTCGTACTAACCCGAAAAATATTGAGATTTCAGACGCTTCTTTACTAATTTTCAACCCATTTTAGGGCAGTTTTGTCACAATTATTGGGGCCAAAGTGGTGCTTGGACCCCTCTTTTCATCTTTGTGTTTTGGGGGGGGGGGCGGAGCGGGCCGCCGCTGCCTCCCGCCCCGGCTCCGCCGCACCTGTTTTATATCCTTTCGACATGTATAAAACCCAAGTTTATTTAAGCTTCGTGCTACAACCTGTGCTGTGCTATTAAATCGGCCATAGAATCCCAGAATCCATCACAGTTCCTGTGTATATAATTTTCAGAGCTAAGACTTGTGTGTACACGATATTTCCTGGGGAGTTGATTAAAATTGACAGTATCTCCGGACACCCACCATAGAATGAGCATTCTCTGAGGCAGGAAAGGATTGCACCATTCCACATTCATATATGAATAACCCATCCTGATATTACTTTCCTTCTTTTAATGCAATTTCTACAGAAACCTTAAGTAATGAGTAACAGCTTGATCATTCGTATTATGGCGAGCTACAGTTGAAATTGCTTCAAGGCACCCATGTACTTTCTCGCATTACCTTCAAAAAAGAAAATGCAGTGCGACTTTGCATGAGTTATTAATGTAAGAAAATAAATCCTGTGTATTTATATTTTTACCGATACCAGATAAGAAAATCACATATTGACGCTGTTTACGCATTTCAAAGAAGAAACGCAGAATGTTTTGCAACGGGTTCGAAATGTGTCGTTCTGATTCATATATCGACTAGAAATGAGACCGAAGAGTTTGGACCAACAGTTCCGTATACCGGTAATGGGAAAATGTAATACATCCGATAAATGAGCAATGAAGCCCAGAAATCGTGTCTGAACAATCATTGCAAGTTTATTACTTATATTTGAATGATTATGATGCAAATCTTTCTTCTTTCTGCTATAGTGAGATACATTGGATCATCATAATTTGCTAGCGACATATTGTGACATTATTAGACAAAGGTGGTTGAACACCTCGGTGAATAGAGAATAATAATAATAATGATTAGGAGTACGTAAAGAACATGAGCATGTCTTGTGGCATCAGTGGAAACAGTTGACCGCTTCTATCTTGCAGGAAACCATGTCGTGTTTTTTTAATTATTTTTATGCCATACACATTTGCAATTGGTCCCAACTGTCATACAAAATTCTTCTATGGACGACGGCTGAATATTGACTCACGATATCATGCTTTTCTTCTGTGATGAACGGTTGAGTTTACATGATTATCTGTATCTCACGTTAGATACAATTGAAAAGTACATAGAGAAAATTCACCAGAGAATACCAATTGTGTATTAAACTAAACGTATAGGTTGGATTATGTGAAATGGATTGATTATGCTCGCGATAAAAATACATACCAGTGCCCTCACCACGTGTACTAACATGGGAGTAATTGAGAGTATAATAACGAATCCCTATAACCCTGTCGACGGAAATAATAGAAATCGTCAATATAGTTTATAGAACCGCGCTAGAGAATACCACTTCTAATTATGAACGGAATGAGACCGGATTCCATCACCTGAAATATTTATCATCACAAATTGTTATTACAAGCGTCTGGTCCGTCATTCATAAATCAGCCGTCGTCCATTAAAGAATATCCGCGTCCATAATCCAAAGACCTATTCCATATTTCATATAACAATATTAGCACCAAATTCAAAAAGACAATCATAGTATACATAAACATAGGCTAGTTTCCTGCAAGAGAGAAGCGGTTTTCAATGATGCCGGCAAGACATCATGATGTTCCAAAAATATCAAATCCGTATCGCTGATCAGTATTCTTAATCCATAATATTCGTTGTAAAGTCATGTAGAGAATGGTGTATCTCAGTCAAGCTTTGATTGTGCCTGTTCATATGAGCACCATGAGGAGAGAGAGAGAGAGAGAGAGAGAGAGAGAATTAAGGTTTAATGTCGCTTTCAGCAATATTTCAGCTATATAGCGACGAGCAAACAAAATTCTAAGTACTCAAGTCACTAACTTAATAATCCAACGCATTAAAACATACACTTATAACTTATGTAACAGCCCAATTTCTCTCAAATAACCCAAGATGCAATCCTCCCTCACCCGACTAAAAAGATCTTCCAAAGTAGTCGCTCGATAAAAAAGCATCTCTTACAATCTTAAAATATATGCATTCGATAAGAATATGTTTCACCGTGAGATCATCATGGCATAGAACACACCTTGGGACTGGCTATTTTTTTAGTAAATATTCGTCAGTATCTTGAAATACATGGGTTCATCTGACCCCATAGCCCCGGGTTAAACGGTATTAGACACAAGCTACGAAACGTAACGCCATAGATCGCAAAATAGTAACAATACATTGATATTTCGTTCTAATTCCGAAATTCCGTGTGACAGGGAAAGAAATCCGAAGAAACGAGAACTGGATTACTCATATAATGCTTTCGTTATTATGATGTTGATTTATTAATATTATGAGTGGTGATGGCCCGACACTATTAATTGGTGAGGGACCTGTTCGTCACCATTTATAGGCAACGATAAATTGTGACGAGTTCAGTTCATCACCATTTATTGGTGTAGGGTCCTTGTCATGGCCAATAAATGGCGAATGTAGATTCAGGTCATCACCAGCTATTGGTTTAATGACCTTGACGTCACCAATAATGGTTACCATGTATTGATGATAATGGAATATGGTGATGGTGCCAATTGATCACGATTTGTTGCTGAGGCTATCGGCACCTTTTTTGGTGATAAATATCTCCATTGTTTTGAATGTGTTGACTCTGTCCGCCCATTTCTAAATCAACGGTTCGCTGCATATACACGTTTCCGTCGCGTGTATAACAAACTGAAACTCAACAGTTGACTTCTATTTCTCCTGAATGATTTTATGATATATCACGCTAAAAAGAATGTTTCATTTTTGTGTGTAAAACGCCATTATACTTGTTTCATTTAACGATTGTCACTTGGATGGAGTGGCGTCATGATTGATCCATGTTCTTCAGGATAATGGTCAATAGACCATAACAGATTTGCCATTCAGTGATTTGCTTGACAGGGGATAAATCGACATACCATTGAGTGCCTGGTATGGCTGTTCATGGCCTTGATGACATATGTTCACCTAAACATTTATCAATTATGACATTACCTATACAGTCACAACTATGGTGATAGCTATCACCAATAATGACGACGACATCCTTACCAACAAATAACGATCGGACCCATCGCCATTTTTCATCATCACCATTATATGGTGATGACACCACCATTATATGGTGATGACACCACCGTTTATTGGTGATGGCCATCACCATTTAATGATGACGGGCTATGAATCAACATTCATTGCCCCTCACTATTGAGAACCCACCGCCAATAAATGGGAATGAAATTACCTCGTCACGATTTATCATCATCAATAAATGGCGACGATAGGGCAGAGGCTCAGCCACTGGATAACCATAAACCAAAACTACAGAATGACTGATTTTAGTCATATAGTACTAAATATCAAACGATTTTAAAGAAAGCTGACATCGTTGCTGGTGAAATATAAAATATGGAAAAATATTTATATATATTCAGTAAATAACGTACTCCCCTACTGCTGTTTGATGAATTTTATATCGGTTACAATTGAAAGGGAAGATAATGCTCTTGACATGTAGTCGGGAAAATTTACAGCAACTCTTATTGTATCAACACGGATGAGTGGGTGAATATAACGTACGTTTTAGAATTTATTTTGAGGAAAGCCGACATACTGTAGAAACTTGCAGACTCTGCCGGTTCAGATAAATTTGATCAAACGATTTTATTTGACAACAACAGTGCATATTCGGCATTCCAATTAAATAAGGAATTGCTGAGTCTCGTTCAGACTAGATTTACACTAACCGATGACTGAAGTCTGCTATTCTCGCATCTGTGGATGTATACGTTTCCATAGAAAAATGTCTTGGGATTACGGATGCAGAAATTCTTTGACTAACGAATGTCAGTTCTAAAACTTATACGGATCCATGATCAGTTCTCACGAAACAATCACTTCCGGAAATACTGATTTTTATTATTTATTTTTTTTTCCAAAAGAATTATCTGTAAAATTCGTCATTGATGGTGTCGCGAAAGATCAACGTCGTCTGATTCAACACCTCGACTATTCAGTCTGTAGAATCAGACTCATTGCCAAAAATGAATATTAAAAATAGAAATATCTAACGGTAGGTTAGCTAGTTCCAAACTGGTATCAATACTGTCGTGAACATCAATGAAACCCAGATATACTTAGCGTTGTCCAAGTAGTAATAAAGACGATACTTCAAGCTTTCCAACAAGATTTTCTGACGGTACAATTCTACCGATACGGTACATAGGGTGTTAATGTATGTTTGTATCTGCGAAATAATACTCGATTACAACGGACCGTGAAGTTTTTCCATTTATCTATCTCACAAATCCACCTTTGAACGCCGGCTGAACACCTTGGGCTTAGTCCTTATACCGTGGAATTACGGTTGCAATTATATGAAGAAAAACTAGTCAGACCGGATTAACGTACACTATCCTGTATCATTATGGAGTCCGGTTCAATGGGTGTGTACTTATATGTTTGTAGATGAACTGTAGCCTGCACGACACAATAGCTTTACTTGGAGGTAGACATGCGTTTAAACATTACCTAATATCTTTATTTACGAGTTGTTGGAGCACAGAATTGTGAAGAACACTTTCTTATGAAGCAATCAATAGCCACTCACTCTATTTCATATAGACACTTAAGCTCTTCACAATCTTCTCGATCAGATACGCTTTGTAGGTTAAAAAAACACCATTGATTTGTCCCATTAACCCATCAGGTTAAACAGGCTCAGATCGCTCCTGGAAAACTGACCTTCTCGTACTTTAGTCTGGAACTAAATACTGATGTTGTTGATTACCACTCCATCCACTTCACGTGAAATGTACCAATCCACACGCCAATCCAAATGATTTTTGAGAACGTCAACTGTGTTCTGGGACGAGCACTTTTCGACCATCTGAGCTGGTCACGTTAGTATCGTCGTGAGAGTGTGTCCTGTACATAATTCAGAGATCGACGGGTGTAGATTTCATTTCGGTCCACTTTGGTTTATTTACGCTCACACTGTTCATTTCCAGCAAATTTTGCAGCAGTAATTTCATAATAGCACCGTGGTTGAGAGAAGTTATGCTGTTATTTCCAATAAATCGTACAGATGACGGGATATAACAAAGTAAAAAAGCTAGCATGATGAACAACAACGTTTGTCTTGTTATTTAACACTCGTAGTCCGCAATTTTCTCCCCAAAACATGTAAACAAATTCGTAAAAAAAAAGCTTCACATGGAATCATTCAATATCTATCCATAGGTCGGATTGTGTGCCGCCAACACAAACAGCACCGTTTTCTCTACGAGTGACTGAGAAATAAAATACTGTACGTAACATTGAGGGAGAACTTTGTACCATAGTGTCGCTTTACACTTGGAGAGAGAGTCTTCATATCCTGACACACCTAAGTTACATGTAGTCCCAATTGCCGGTGAAAACATATAATACCGTTGCGGTGAAAACGAAGTTACTGAAACGATGTTCGGACCGGCATGCTTGTGGCTATCGTATAAAAAGTTTGTAAATGGAAATCTAAATATTTCATAGCAGAAAAATACTTTTTCTGAAACCGTGTTGTGACAAATTGCAAACTCTGTTTTCTCTCAATCATGATTTATGGTAGAGTTGGTTCGATGCAAAATATACAATACACATGTCTCTATAATGACAGTTTGCATCGGGTCTTACTGGCCTATAACGTGTTTGAAATACCTCCACTGAAGTGCTATGTGGTCACAATGTCAGACAATAGTGAGATATCCGTGGTACAATGTTATCTTGCAGTATTAATTATCGGGAGGCATTATGACTCACGAGTTACAGAGATTTGCTCCGAAAGATATCTGAGCGTTTGGCCTCGGTGAATGTAGATAGGCAGGTGGGAATGAGTGTGTGTCAATCCTGGGTATGAGACAAACTGGCTGTACATGTGATTGTCTACCATAGCTTCATCGAGTACATGTATGTACATGTGATTGGCTACCATAGCTTCATCGAGCGAGTACATGTATGTACATGTGATTGTCTACCATAGCTTCATCGAGCGAGTACATGTATGTACATGTGATTGTCTGCCATAGCTTCATCGAGCGAGTACATGTATGTACATGTGATTGTCTACCATAGCTTCATCGAGCGAGTACATGTATGTACATGTGATTGTCTACCATAGCTTCATCGAGAGAGTATGTATGTACATGTGATTGTCTACCATAGCTTCATCGAGCGAGTACATGTATGTACATGTGATTGTCTACCATAGCTTCATCGAGCGAGTACATGTATGTACATGTGATTGTCTACCATAGCTTCATCGAGCGAGTACATGTATGTACATGTGATTGTCTACCATAGCTTCATCGTGCGAGTACATGTATGTATTTCTCTGATCTGCGAATCCGATCGATCAGAATATTTGTAAATTACGAACAACATTATCGATTTTTGGCCGCACGGTACAAACACAATAGCTTTAATTCGAGGTAGACAAGCGTGTAAACATACGCTATATTTAATTTACGAGATGTTGCAGCACAAAATTGTGTAAAAATCTAAATTGTGAAGCAATCATTAGCCATTCATTCTTATTTCATATAGACACGCAATATCTCCACAGCCATATCGCCCAAATACGCTTTTCAGAATTTTCCAAAATACTCTGTAGCAAGAACATACTGTACAATTCGGTGTTTCTTTATGTATATGAATGCATCTTCAAACCTAAAACAATAGACTCGTGGCATTTTCTTTGCCTGGCAAGTTGCCAATTCATTAGGAGAATTGTTAGATAGAAGCATTTAGGTACTCCATTCATGTGTATATTGTTAATAGCTGAAAAATCGCGCCCTTTCTTGATGTGGACTGCTTTTATTTCGCAGTAAAACTTTCGATGTTGATATTTGCCTGGATATTTTAGGTTATCACCTTCCATTTACAAGATAAAAAGGATCAACTAAGCTCAGAGACGGAAAAGGTAGCGATTCAAATATTATTCCTCTCGAGTGAAACTCCCAATTATGAATATGATAATTTCTATTGTGGACACACATGAAAAGTTGGTATTGGGTTACGTTCAATACATAATACATAAGACTCTATAACGACAGTTTCCATCGGGTCTTATTTACTTATAAGGTATGTGAACTACACCCATTAAAGTATGCGGTCACCAACTCCGACAATAGTGAGATATCCGTGATACAATGTTATCATCAGGGATTAATATTCACGGGGTATTATTTCTCACGAGTTACAGAGATTTGCTCCGAAAGAGGTCTGAATCTTTGGTCCAGGTGAATATATAGATAAGCAAGTGGCCGTGAATGACGGTGTACCCCTCCTATTTTTGTTGGTGATTTGTCAGAATATTGACAGAAAATCCCATATCATTGTTGCACAAGACATATGGCCATCTGAAGCCGATTTCATTCATTAATTCACTAACCGCACAATATATACGTATTATTCATGTTGATACAATGTTATTTTAGGGGTATAGTACGACGAATAGGTCACAAAAGCAATGGTATAATATCGATCACCTTACATTTCGAAGATGGCCGCCATCTGAGCCTGATTTTAGTATAGATCTATATATCTAATCTAATGACCACCCGCAAACGTCGAGGTTAAGATGTCTCCACTATAAATTTGTGTATTCCCGAGGGAGGTTGGGGCATTATCTGCCATTTCGGGTTTCGAATTGGCGACCAATAATATATATATATAATATCTTTTTCAAAAATCTTATCATCCAACCAAGGTATAAACTTGATTTGGAAATAAAACATTCCATACACACAAGTCTCTCATTTTAGCCTACACTATCTGCTTGTATCAGATTATGATCATATCATCGACAGATCCACATGCTTACTAAATTATAATCATGCCGGGGGATCCATACGTACTCGATAGTCTTAAAAGAATCTTCAAGTTGATGAAAATGCGAGTTCTCATCAGGGATAGGCGTCTATGCCTTCAGTACTTATTACTATATATGATAATAGATAATAATGTGAATACATAATATACACCCTTTCTCTTCTTGATGCAATATTACAAGCTGCACATCATGTGAATATATCTTAGAATCTGGGAAATAGAAACGATAGAACTAACTGAATTACAGAAAAGGCAAATTACAGAAATGGTCGACATCGGGCTTTACAGACCAATCTTTTGTGTTAAATGCCGTCATTTTCATCTGACGACGATACAGCTCACCAATTCCCAGTGTACGAGTTGTCACAGCGACACAGCTCACCAATTACCAATATACGAGTTGTCAGAGCATTTCCATCATAGCTCTCTAGATTTGTATCTAATACCGCTTATGCCGGTGCTAGGGGCCGTGTGGTCATGTCATCCAAGTTGCCACATGAACAGGTACAATACAAGCGTACCTGAGATACAACACATATCACGAATCGTTAGATTCTTGGTATGTGCTTTAGAATAGGTTTAACCAGAAAACTATACTGTGAAGCCATGTGACTCTGTCAGTATGTCGGCACCTCTTCCCACTTCCCATATATGTGTTGTAAACTACACTTCTCATGTGAACTCCCGTCCTCTGGAATAAAAGAGACACAGAGTACATACGATGGAGTTATCGAATGCTAATGTGAACTTACATCACCTGGCATAACAGAGACACCAGAGTGTATGATGGAATGGTCAAACGCTTCGAAGCCTATCTCCGTATATATAAATAGTTTACCTAACACAATAATACAACGATGTTAAAACGGTAGTCCAAATCCGGGCAGTTGAATGCTACATGTTATTCGACTTTGAATTATCGCTGCGGATGAGCTCATCAAAACATATAGCAAGAAAAAGTTTACTGATGCTGACAAGACAACACGATTTTCATGTCATTCAAACTCGATGAAAATTTGCAATGTGCTTAAACGACACCTTGAGCTCCGCATTAGTTACAATACGAAACGTGAGGCCAGTGACTTGCCTGCTATAGCATTTTAAAAGATGAATGGTATTAATAACCAAACTCAAGAAACCTGGAGTGAAGATGCTAACCTATAACAACTTTATTAGATTCTGTAGTAATGGTTTGTGAGGTGATTTAACTAGTCACATAAGCAAAATATCTTGTATCGACCAACGCGATTCACAGTTTACTTCACTACTATTAAACCAAGACATACATCTAGTGATTTAAAATTATACATTTATACAGGGAATAACGTATACTTCATATGCTTTTTGACACAGTTCGCTCAAAACATATCAGTCGACCCTGATTAGAAATTGAACGGGGATAATCTAGAATATGCGAAACAGAGTAAGTTCCTTAGCAGTGGTCTATCGAGAAACATTTTCAAATTGAGAAGCGTATGTTTTTATGTGGTGTATGTTTTTATGTGGTGTATGTTTTTGGTGTATGTTTTTATGTGGTGTACATAGCTAACAAATCTGGGAATTCAAAATATTAAACCGCCAAATTGCTGGATTGATTTTGTGACCCTATAAACCATTCAACCATCCCCAAAATTGAAACCTCTAAGTTGAAACCACTTGTCGGGCATCTCTTAACGACATTCCCTAATTTGCATAGTGATCAAAATATGATTTAAATCATTTGGAGCCTGCTGTATTCAAATCGACATGGGCACCAACTTATTCGATGCGCCATGAATGAGATATTGCCATTGGAAACAAGCCATGGTTTGTTCATATCAAATGAAATGAGGTAGTGCTTATCTTAGCATCCAAGATTTTTCAATCCGATCTGTCTCCATCCCCAGATATTCATCGGAAACTCAGGAAGATAGGGCGGATATACTCCCTCTCTCTCTTCTTAGCTGTTCATATTGGGGTTATACAGTTCGCTTGTTTGAATCAAGAATCCATCGGTACTTTCAAAATGGCGGCCATGATGACCCACACTTGATGCTTAATGATGGGAATGACCATAGAAATGAACATGAATTTCCACTTCTCGAATGACTACATGTATTACCACAATGTTTCGCTGAGTATGTCCCCAGAGTTTTGAGGGGAGTCCAGTTAGGCCCGCTTTAAGCATATTCAGCTCAACCTCCTGCTAAAAAATATTTTGGAAGTGCAAATCCTAAAAAGTTTTCATGCTCAATAATGTATTTCTTTCAACATATTTCTTTACGTTTTCTTTACATGAAAGCGTACTCTTCATTTCTTAATTAAATATTACTGTGACACTGTAGAACCATTCTGCTTTCAAGAATTAAAATGTAACACAGTAGGGTAGCTAACTGATACAAAGCTACGTGTGCCCAAAGCGCCCGAAACGAAAATCGGGAGGCCATTTTGGAAAATGATGGCAGTCATTTTTGAAATGCGAGATGACTGTTATTACACCATATCTATCGTGAAATAATCGTCGTGCTGAACCACTAAAACATCAGTGTATCCAGAGAAATTATGTTGATATATTGTGTGGTTATTGAAATATTGACTGAAATAGGCTTCATATGGCGGCCATCTTAAATTCCAAGATGGTCGACTCGGCCATATGACCATTTTCATTGTCCAACTTTGCTATGGAACTTTCCATCAATATTCTGACAACTGTTCCAAAAAATAAGTCACAAACAAAAGTAACAGTACAGGATTCCCTATGCTAATATGGGATCCTGGCGGTCATTTTGAAAAATGGCCGTTGTGACCTACATAAGAAAAGTTCGAGGTGGCTCCATATCTAGAAATGCTCCCTAGGCCTCGATGTACACCTGTGCCAAATTTCATGCTTTTATGGCAAAAGGCACAATTCGATGGAAAATCTGCACATATTGACTGGACTATAGCGCTAGTAGATTTTATTCATAACTTTTGTCCAGAAATACTCTAAGCTAGCTTTTAGTGAATAGCGTATTATTTTCCAGTTCAAAACATCTGAACTACAAACCAACATTGGTAATACATGACACTCCTGGTATTGTTAAGCAAGATATAATATTATTTAGATATATTGGGCCACTCATAACAAACATATGACTTTTCTATTTACACATACCATCTTTTTTGAAGCAGACTATTTCTATTCATTGGTCATTAGGATACAGTCCCAGGTATAGAATCATACGGTTGGAATACCAGGATTTCTTTATAATTAATGAAATGGTTATTAATGCTGATCAATATAGGACAAAATTGAAAGAAATTGGATCGTTAAAAAGAAAGATATAACCATTCAAATGCAAGTACCCACTTTTTCGCAAAATATTTTTGAGTTGACAATTGGAAGCGGCCCTCAGATGAAGTCATGCTCTTGGATTACTCTGGTGGTTTAGCAATGTCTTCAATTCATGGGTTACAGGGAGTGAGCTGGTGACGAACCAACTAGGCACCACCCAGTCAACTTACGTTCTCGCTGCTTCACAGAAGCAAATCTATGAAGCAGCATGGAACCAGACACCCGCTATCCACCTTATAAACATCGAGGACCAGTACACAAGACACAGACAGGATACTTACATTGGTGCAATAAAGACAACTACAGTGCTAGACACCACATTATCAAGTCTCTGTTGCTGCTCAGCAAAATGCATCGAAGCAACAGGAAGCCTTGCCCACCGGGCACCCACCAACCACGCAAATTTGAATATATATCGAAACATGAAATGTTGTTCCAGTTCCAAGAACGGCAATTGGATTGCTACGTAAACCGATGATATCTTCCAATTTGGCAAGTCAGTACTATATTGTATAGTGTTCCGGCTGCAATGACGTCGGTGCAACATTGATCACGAAAGGTGATAGAGTGGTGCATCACTAGATAAGGGCGCGCTAAGTTCTTCAATATCTGATAGGGGCGGGCGGGGATGCAGATGACATTTTTAATATCCTTTTCAGTGATAACTTTTAGATACCTGTGCCATTGAGGTTAGGGGTTAGGGGTGCTGACTTTTTAGCAAAAGAAGAATATGGGTTTCTACTTTTATGAAATCCATGTTAGGAACCGGCCAGGAGATCATATTTAACGCAGATGACTGGATTACCTGAAATGCAATACAATAAAGTATCTGGTTGCCTAGATGTGTGTGTGAATTGAATTGCTACAACCTGAAATTATGCCTGAAAATCTAAACGTTCTTTCGACGAAACCTTGCCTGTGAGCGGAGAAATTATGTAACTCTCAGAGCGGAAACATTAAAAAGTCTGATAAGACTGATATATAGGCCTTTGTCTTCTATGCACTCGTGGACATTGAACTCTCTCAATTCAATTGAATTATGTTATAAGAGACAGTGTGATTCTGTATCATATAACAGAATTCAATTGAATTATGTTATAAGAGACGGTGTGATTCTGTATCATATAACAGAATTCAATTGAATTATGTTATAAGAGACAGTGTGATTCTGTATCATATAACAGAATTTCATTGAATTATGTTATAAGAGACGGTGTGATTCTGTATCATATAACAGAATTCAATTGAATTATGTTATAAGAGACAGTGTGATTCTGTATCATATAACAGAATTCGATTGAATTATGTTATAAGAGACGGTGTGATTCTGTATCATATAACAGAATTCAATTGAATTATGTTATAAGAGACGGTGTGATTCTGTATCATATAACAGAATTCAATTGAATTATGTTATAAGAGACAGTGTGATTCTGTATCATATAACAGAATGCAAAAGAATTTTCTGTTACATGTAGTTTAACAAAAAGTGATTTTGAGTGTGTATCGGTGAACACTCACTGTTTGTATTTCTGATCAGATAAGATTGTTGAGATCTTGTGTTTCTATATAAAAAATAGGGATCGTGGCTAATTGTTGGTTACGAGATAGACCAGATTTTGATCACCATCAACTCTTAAATATGGATGTTGCGTATGTTTACACACATGTCTACGCCAAGTAAAGCTATTGTGTTCGTGCAGGCTAGTTCATCTACACACATGCTAGTGTACATGTATTGAACCGGATGAATCCACTAGAAGCAGCACTGAATCGATAGAGGATAGCGTGCGTGTATCTAGTCAGTCATACAGTAAATCCGCACAGCTGTCAAAAACGAAGTCAACTGTCATTAGACCAGTTTTTCTTCGAAATTTTGATCATAATTCGCGTTATGCGAAAGTTTGGAATTTTGAGACGGATAAATGGAGAAAATCCACGGCAAATTGTAGTCGTGTAATATATTTCGCAGATACGACACAGAGCTTTCAGATGCGATCGAAACTCATCGTTCGAAAACGAATCTGCATCAGTGCATGGATATTCGCTATCCAAAAAATTCTGCCTCCTTAATTGCAAGATCTAAATTTGCAAGGAATCAATCCATGAAAATTTCAACTAGTTTCCGGAAAAAGAGAAGTAACACTTTGCAATGGGTAGCATGTTCCCATTGCATTATTACTTTCAAGAATTGGATTTTATCAGTCGCGTTTTGAATGGGATTGTTCATATGAGCACCGTTGCGATCCCATGCAAAAAGAATCTCACTTTTTTTCAAGACATAAGTGAAGGGCTGTGAACCTTAGGGATTGTAAACTGCTTAGTTCACATTCTAGAATGCCTGACAGTAAGCTATCAGAATACCGTGAAATATATCTTATAAGTCTGGTAATCTATGCGATTAATGGAACAAATACATATATTGACAGGACACGTTGGTTGTTGCAACGATAGTCTAAATAACACTATTCGAAAATGTCAATGTCGACGTGTGTCACGCTTATCCCCTGTTCAAACAATAATAACCAAATGGCCTTGACCTGTTAATGACCTTGGCCTGTTAATGGCCTTGACCTGTTAATGGCCTTGGCCTGTTAATGGCCTTGACCTGTTAATGGCCTTGGCCTGTTAATGGCCTTGACCTGTTAATGGCCTTGGCCTGTTAATGGCCTTGACCTGTTAATGGCCTTGGCCTGTTAATGGCCTTGGCCTGTTAATGGCCTTGACCTGTTAATGACCTTGGCCTGTTAATGGCCTTGACCTGTTAATGGCCTTTATCGTCAAGAACAGATATGAGTGACCTTTATCCAATTGAACTTTGGTACATGGAACAAGTATCACGATCTTTTATACAGACAATTAGGAAGTTCTTATAAACGTGACATATCATAAATAGCATGGAGAAATGGTAGTCAATTTGTAGGTTCCAGTTTGTTAATAGTATACACACTGCAAAAAAAAAAAAAATTCATTCGAAGCCACCGTTCGTATTCACCAGTCTAAAATCGACAACTAATTAAATCGTCTTTAGCAGAAAAATGTACAATAAACGGCTACGTTATATTTGAATAATACAAAACATGTTTACGATTTACTGGTATAAGTAACTATACCATCTCTTTCCTTATCATTTCAGAGTTATAACGAACTATTACTCAATTTGTTAGTATAATTGCAATCTCTACTAATTCTATTGACAAAGGATTTCTATATCGGATATTACATTAATGTAAGTGTAAATATGTTTCAGTTCCACCTTCGTAATAGCAAATTGTTTTGATAAATGTTTCAGGTGATCGACCCAGAGTAAATTTCACTGACAATTAGAAGTAGTATTCTCCACACAGCTAAAAAAAATGGTGATGCCTGGTCGTCACCCTTTTAAGGTGATGAAA
>JAVTVY010007942.1:0-44011 GCA_036873755.1 Hanleya hanleyi
ACTAAAAACTCGAAGCAGTAAAACACGCGGATCGGATTGATGTGTAGAGAAAGTCGATCTAGGCTTAATTTACAATGACACACATCAATAAAGAAATAGTGACTTGATGATGGGTCCCATATAATGCCACAGCGCGAACTCTTACATCAGGCTATATGAAGTGACTTAATACGTCAACCAGAGAACATTACTTTCAAAGTCCTAGTTGGACATGCGGTTCATGAACACATTTTGCCAGCAAGCACTTAACTTCCGGCTAACCCCACACTTTCCAGACGGGTCCTTGCGCGAACTGCATTAATCAAACCTTTAATGAAAACAAACATATCGACGTTTTTTAACCATAATGGTGCATCGTGACCTGTATTCACCAGTTGCACACGTAATCGGCTTATAATACGCAGCTACAAACGTTTTCGCCGGCATTGATGCATCTGCATCAATAATTTTTTTTTGTTTAAAACGAGTGATTAGGAGAGCTCATTTTTAGCGTGAGTCAGGGCAATTTTGAACCAGTTTGCATACCTGGAGCTTATGCCCCCCCACCCCCCCAAATAATGATAAGGGTGAGCCTGTGTCAATCAGTGTGTTTCTATGCCATTAACTCGTTATCACACTTGTGCAATGCATAAATTGCCACTGATAAAGCTACACCTTCTTGCATGCTGTAATCCCGGCACACCACTCACGTGAAAACGAAGTCTATTATATACGGTACAGAAATCACACGAACTGTATCTGCAGGGCTGTATCCAGGGATTTTTTGTAGTTTCCGATCCCAACCTCCCAGTTCCTTTTGGTAATTCGTTATTGAGGGTCCAATTTTTTTAGTGAATTTCGGCGCGCAGAGTCTGTGATCAATCACAAATCAGAGGTGTATTAACATGAAATTCAATACCCAGCTATGCAATCGGATCGATATTGAGGCTCCCAGAAGCTTTTTCTAGGAGTATTTCCTTCAGAAATCCTTTCAAATTTAACAACAACAACAACAACAACAACAACAACACTTTCGTTTTTTGTTTCATTTGAGTTTTGGGCGTCCATATGTTTTCCGAAACTAAACTGGCTCTAGATGCAACCAAGATCCTACTTGACTGAAAAAAAACAGGCTGAGGGGTCCACGCACCTTTTAGGTGCTTGCCTGCAATTCATGTTGTTTATTGCAATTCTTTTAAACTGTGCCCCATCAAGGGGGGCGTACACACCCAGTCTGAAGAAGACGATATGGACCACCAATCTAGCCAGATGGTATTAAGAAACTAAAAACGCGACTTAGAGTCACCAAAAAGAGTCAGAAGAAGACACAGCCAGTCTTAGACAGGTCGACGCTCATTATGAAGGCGGTGGGAACTACTCGTATCACAAACGTAATCCCAACTGAAGTTTGTAAAGCGTAGCACGAAATATGGTAGTGTTGAATATGTTAAGCCTAACAAGAACGGCAGCATGGAAATCAAAGGTGAAGAAATCAAGCAGACCAATATCACCGTTACGAAGAATGCGAATATCAAAGATAAACCTCGTTGTATAAACTGTTGTTCTGCCGAGCTCTCCAGTGCATAAGGGGGTTGCCTAAGGGGGTTGCCCCTTCCGTGAAACTGTAAAAGTGCAGTATGTGACAAAGTTTTTTATGCTGCGGCGCTAAAGATTGTCAATAGCGAATCCCGTACTTTTGATCCCCAGCATTTTTTTTGGCCAAATTCAAGTACTTCCCAGGAAAATTAGGAGCCGCGCGAACCTTGTATATTGAGGTTATGGTACCAAATGCACCTGATGAAGAATTCGGCAAAAAGTAGAAAAGTTTAAAAGAATTAACTTGCATAGTTACGAGTATAAAGTGAGGTGACTGGCAGCAACGCCAAAAGCTGTCACCTTCGTGATATTCATTCGGACCAGACCGGTTGAAGCTATATAGTTTTCATTGAAATTCTCCTGCAATGTATGGCCAGTACTAACCAAAGTCCGGGGCACACTTTTAGCCATCATTCTGTCCACACATGCTAATTAAGAGATACATTTATTGAATACAGTTTTCCTTTATATGTGTAAACTTATACTATGATAAAGTCTTGTTCAATCTGCTAATGGAGTTTAGTCACCCTGATTTTTAGACAAAATCTAATCAGTTTTTCAAATGAATTTGACCACCTATCAGTCTATTAGCCAGAAATTTCCAGCTTGGTGTCCAAAATTTGGAAGGGGGGGAAGGGTCAAATTGTGTCTATTCCATACCACTCCCATGTTAAATCTTGCAGATTTAAGAACTCCAGATTAGAACTATACTGGTCACAGGGTGTCCACGTCGACGCCTGTACACATCGCTGGCTATTCTCATGAAGCTGGTGCTGGGGGATCGTGCGAGCATGTCATTTAAGATGTCCACATGAACAGCTAGAGTAAGGGCGTGGTTGAGACACAAACACAACGAGTTTTTAAAGCTGTGGCGAATTTTATTGGCACGTCCAATATATCTTAGCCTAAATAGTTTGATCTAATCTAAAACCATCCATTTTTCTGATTTGATAGTTTTATGCTTACGTTAGCTATACTATTTATTTAGCAGTGAAGGATATATATCCACCTTCACTGGATTTGAAGGAAACTACAGATAGCCCTACAGGCACATCTTATTTAGATTCTATCTCTATAAAAATGAAGGGGGCATTCTCTCTCGTCGACTTTATGACAAAAGAGATGATTACAATTTCGACATCGTAAACTATCCCTTTCTGGATAGTAATATTCCAGTGGGACCTGCATATGGCGTATACATGTCTCGCTTAGTAGCATTTGCTAGATCCTGTGTTAAATGTGATAATTTTAATCAACGTCACAAAACATTGTTGCAGAAACTTATAAAACAGGGCTATTCCACCAAGCGCCTCCACTCAAAGTTTCTCAAATTTGGCGATACATATCGCATGCTGATAGCAATACGAACGTAGCGTGCAAGATCTATGGCGTTACGTTTCGTAACTTGTGTCTAATTCCGCTTAACCCGGGGCTAGGGGCCGTATGAACCCATGTACTTCAAAAACCTCATGGTACTCATATGAACAGTCACAATCAAAGCGTGACTGAGATACATCATTCTTGACGACGACTTTACAACGAATATTATGGATTAAGAATACTGATCAGCGATACGGATTTGATATTTTTGGAACATCATGATGTCTTGCCGGCATGATTGAAAACTGTTGACCGCTTCTCTCTTGCAGGAAACAAGCCTATGTTTTTGGAAACTATGATGTCTTTTTGAATTTGGTGCTAATACTGTTATATGGAAAATGGAATAGGTCTTTGGATTATGGACGCGGATATTCTCTAATGGACGACGGCTGGATTATGAATGACGGACTAGACGCTTGTAATTGGACCTGCGCTTTTATTAAGATTTATTTTTCTATTTATTAGAAGTTTTCTACATCCGGGCTGTTGGGTTTTTATTTCCATCAATTTAACTCGGTATGCTTGCTTTGCCCATGCCTGGCTATTTTAACTTATTAAATGATACATATTCTGACTCTTATATTCCATGTGGACACATCACGGTCACGGTCTCCAGTACATCGATTTACCCAAACATTACATTTTCACACAAAACGACTAAAGGCTGTCAATCAAACAATGACTGTTCGCAGATGACACATAAGTCGTTCGTGTTCGTGTCACAAAGAGAATAGAATATTGAGATGCAAATCGTCAAGTTCATGGGCTACGCCCAGAGAGAGGTGCGTAGAAATCTACTCTCAACTAATAAACGAATTCTACATTTAATCAACCGTTCAATTTGCTATATTTTTACGTATACTTGTAATTTTTTAAAAATATTTTGCGATTATTTTATTGGCATAGTTACTGACCAAAGGACAAATAATAAAATGGATGAAAAACTGAAAACAAAGCACATTTCAAAAAGACTCCACATGTTCGTCATTTTGAATTTATCTATGGTGTCTTGTCCTGTACTTAATTTACTAGACTAGATTTAATACTTAATCAAATACCTGGTTATTTTCAAACAGCGTTGTCCAAATTGCACGTTTCAATATATTTTCATTAGTATACACTATTGATATTTCATAATCCGATCTGTAATAGTTATCAAACATAATAATAAATGGTTCGAACCATATACCTTCCCTGTTCGCGATGGCCAGTGTCAGTGTAAGGTTACTAACTAAATTTTAAAGCCTAATTTTTCGCACCACTTCCAGATCGCTCCAATTCAGTACAATATTATTGTTCACTCCAGTCAATAAATACACAATTCTAAACTTTGCTTGGGCAGAATGACAATAATTTACGAATTACATGCAGTCTATTTTCCAAAGGATATGTCCCGGTTTTAACTATTAAATCGTTCAGACCTAGTAGCGTCAGCAGCGTCAAGTCGTCCCATGGTGGTTTCAGACAGCCAGGGAAGTGAAGTATGGTCACGAACAAACCGGACAAAAGAATCCAAATTATTAACATACAAATGAGGCTCAATATTTTGCTCCCGCGTCTTAGGTGAGTCTTGGACTTTTGTGCAATCGACTCTGGAGACACGGATGTTGATGAGATTTGGATTGAACTAACCATTCCAAACGAATGCTGATTTTTGATGGCACGCTTACACATAAACCATATAATTCGCAGTTTTAGAACGATCCCCACTGTACAAAGAGGCAATAATATGCCATATGTTGTAAAATAAAGATAGTTTTTCGGGTAAGAGTTCCAGGAGCACAAAAAGGAATCCTCGGTAATATTTGACCTTGTCTGTAATATAAAGAACGTTGTTGGAATAGCAGCATATAGCGCGAGGACAAACCACGCCAATGCCATGACTCCGATAATTGTTCGTTTATATCTATACAATGTTCTGCTCTGGAATGGGTAATTCAGTGTAATTTCAAGCAGGATTTTGGCGAGCAGGCACGAGACATAATATCCCAGAAACATGAGGAGGCGCACTCCTAGTGACACAAAGCAGAACGTGTCATTAGTATTTACCTCCAAATTTGACAAGGGCAGCGACACCATTGACAAGGGAAACATCACTACCCCGAGCAGGATGCCAGCAATACATCCATTTGCCATACCCCATCTGCCGATTGTATTCAATTTAAAGTACCGCAGAACAGAACAAAAACAAATGGTATTCAGTCCTGTCAAGAGGAATGAACATACTCCAAGAATGGCTAGTAGGAATATTCTCACGGGTTCGCTATATTCCAGGTGGTCGGGAGAATCAGTCTCATTAACTGAAGAAGAGTTCATCGTGGAAAGTGTGGATGTCAGCCTGTTTCATGGGATGTACCTGTACAAGTTTCTTCACGGATTCTCAGATTAATCGATCTAGAATCTGCCTGCATTCGTTTCCCTGTTAAAGGATTTGAGGAATGTCTTCTCTAGCCGGCCGAATTTAGGTATAGCGTTAAATAGCTGCAAATCGCCAGAGACGGCATATTTTACACCGTTGACTGGACCATATGCAATGTTGGATTGAATACGACAGCTGCAATCGCCCAAACCTATGTTTGTGTTGTTCTTAGGTCTGTTACTGATTGTACTATTTCCATACGCATGTCAGCGCTTCGTATCTCAGACAAACAACTATACCCCTCATCGTACAAAAATGTCAAACAACTGTCATCACCATTTCGTTCTACCTTGAAATGTAGACAAGAAGGTGCGTCGATTCCGTTCAATGACGCGGCGCACAAAACAAGTCATGTACTTGCCATATTCATTCCTTTCCAGCAGGAGCTTGTTCGCGACAAAAAACAAATGGAAAAATATTGTCGTTGTCTCAGTTGGACACCGCGGATCTTCAATATGGCGTTCTTTTACTGTTGGACGGTCAACTCCGGATGGATGACGGTGCTGATCACAAGGATTCCTTGGCGAAGAAGTAACCTTCGAAGACTACAGAAGCTTTCTGTTGTTCCGGTAGGTTGTTTGAAACAAACGACAATGGATTAGTTAACAACGAAATAACAGCTGTGTACCAAAGAATTTGAACCAGTTCCTCGTCAAGAGCAGCTAACGTCGACAACGGTTTACTAGGAATAATGACTGATACCTGCCACGATCGCTGTCCCATTTGAATGGTACGGGCACACAATTATGTCAACAGCCGTATTATCGATTCATAAAACATTAAAATATATGTATAAATAATACAACTGGACAGTGGTGGTCCGTTGTGTGTACAAGGAGTGACATTAGTATGATCACATTTTTCAATAAATGTAAACTTTAGATGAAACGGCTTGCCTGTATGGTATGTTTATTTTTCTACCACTAATGTGTTTACAGCACGGTACTGGCAAACTGGAGGAAGCCAGCCAGATACAACGCTGTTGACACGGCAGCCAAAAACATTTCCCAAGCGAAGCAAATAACAAAAGTGCTCAAATAAAAATAAAAATGGGATAAAAATAACAAGAGACAGATGTCGGACACAACAGAGCCATTTATGCATATTACTGGCGGCGAGGTAAGACTGATTAAAACGTGCGCATTTTAAATTCAACGTTTGGGTAGCGCAAAATGTTTCGGAGGTTGAAGGTTAACCCAAAATTAACCAGTATTCACTTTCAAGAAAAACAACTTGTAGAAGCCTTATAGATGAACTTCCAAGAATGTGCGTCGTGCTGATTCCCCACCCTACTCTCTTCCAAACATAGGACTGCAAAGGCCCCAATTATCGGCGCCCATCGTGATCGCCTATTTGTTGTAAATATTCAACAAGAATTATATGTTTATTATTATATAGCAATCAGAGCCTATGTCATAACAACGAAATCAAGGATCCTCACGTGTTACAATGACATTGACCTTTGACCTTCACACGTCAATCTTGGTACCCAACACGTAGCTTCCCACTAATGCATCAGTAGTATATAAAACTGAAATTCCCTCTCTTTTATGCAAATGAGATGACGTCATCGATGACGTCACAGAGCTCTCGTCCAATCAGAAGCGAGTATTTTGCCCCGGTGCATTATGGGCCATATCCAAGATGGCGGCACGTATGTTCAAGATGGCGGCACGTCCGGTGTCATCTCCGGCAATGTCCGGCCCTCTCCGGTACAATAGATAGCCTTTGCAGGTCAAAAATAGTTCCATGTATTCATCCGCGGTGATGCGGTCTGGTGGTGATGCGGTCTGCCTCCGCGGGCAGAAAGTAGTCCCACGGAATGTACACCCTGGCTGCGGATGGACTAACCCATCAGAATAGTACTTATTACGTTGTAGAGCTACGTATAGGCGTATATAGCAGGTCGCTCTGCGTCCTACACCACCATTCCTGCGGAATGACGGAGACCCATGCGTCTCGGATTTTACAGCATGCGACCGTGGTTAATTCACTCACGGGTTACCGAGCAGTAGTTCGGTCCATGTTTGCAGATGGCGACGACAACGGGGGGCGACGCCAGATCCTGAACGAGTTCACAGAAGCGGTCCTCGACAGAGTGCACTCGATGGAGAGGTGTGCCATCACTCACCACTAGTGGACTATGACAGCCATCCTTGATGCGCGGGCTACGGACCACGAGCGCTCACGCCGGAACCAGCGACGGCTGGTTGGCCTAGTCATGGTCTGTGCCCTATTGACCCTGGCGCTGTGGCATTGACAGTGGTACATGACTATAAATACGAGAGACAGACACAGTGTGTGTCATTCACCGTTCGACATTGGATCAAGCATGTCACCAGTCCTACGAGCCATCCTGCCCCTTACACCCCAGTTGGGGTTACACGTCTATGAAGATAAAGTCACCCTCGTGGAAGACCGTGGAGATGTTTGCTGGTCGCCCGCTGAGACCGTATCGAATACGGTCACCCTACACCGTGATGGTTGGACCAAATTCAAACAAGTGTTGTCTGGTGAGCTCGACGGAAACCTCATCCACCTCGAGAACGCCAACTACGTACACCGTGGACCCTTCTTTGCCCGTGTGGGGCGTTACCACGATCCTACGCAAAGCTTCACCCTAGACCCTGATCTGTGGACAGCCTTGGAGAAAGTGGTGCCTATTGTGGACCAGCTCTTTACACCGGACGAGCGGTCATCAGACCAGTTGGGGTGGGCTCGTGCTATTGAGGACGCGCTGGCTGAACCCGATGAACAACTGTCTAGTCATGAACCAGACGACGAGGCTATAGACTACCCGGCTGAACTGAGTCAACCAACACAACGGTGGTAGAAACTGGTTATAAATAAACCATACTCTCCGGGTCCATCATCATTTTGTCACCATGAAGCGCTGGGAGAAGGTCTTGGATAACTTATACTACAGTCCCGACAGTCCGGCGGCCTATAGTGCATTGACTGCTCTCTATCGAGCGGCCAAACCCCAGGGGATACAACATGCCCAACGAGACCAAGGCTTCCGTGGTGGAAAGGTTCAACAGGACATTCAAAGGTCGCATGTATAAATATTTCACCTATAAGAATACAAGGCGGTACATCGATGTTCTCCCGAAACTTGTGAGAGGTTACAATCGAGCCTATCATCGAAGTATAGAGAGAGCCCCCATTACCGTGACACAACGCAATGAAGCCCAAGTCCGGCGTGTCTTGTACCCCATACAATCGCAACGAGCACCGAAGGCGGTGTTCAAGGTCGGGGACCCTGTACGGATAAGTAAAGTCAAGGGCAAGTTCGAGAAAAGTTACTTGCCCAACTGGAGCGATGAGCACTTCCTGATTAAACGGCGCCTAGCCCGACAGCGGCGAGTCTATGAACTGGAAGATCTTCAAGGGGAACCGTTGCTAGGCACGTTTTACGAGATGGAATTACAGCCTGTCGTAAAAACACAGCAAGACTACTACACGGTGGAGCAGATTTTGAAAACGGAACGTCGACGTGGCAAACTGTTTCATTTCGTCAAATGGCAAGGCTGGCCCAGTTCCTTCAATTCCTGGGTCGCTGCCAACCAGGTGAAACGACTATAAAGCCAGACACCACTGCCGTCATCCTTCATTCCACGTCCGACCATGAACACGGTGCAACCGTCTCTGAACACAGCGTCTCCCAAACCGCGCAAAGTGCAAGTGGGCTTTGTGGTGCTATTGCTAACCCTGCTGAGTGTGTTGTACGGAGGGGTGTTTTACGACGTAGCCTATGTCAGTACGTTACTTAACGAACTGAGAACACCAGCCATCAGTGAAACCGGTCTACAGAGAGCACCAGTCAACCCCGTATCGAGCCCAGTCACCACCACCACACCCCGTGTACAAGCCACAACGAGTGTAAGCTCCACACCTACACCAAGTACATCCACTACGTCTGAAAACCCACCGGATTTCATCCCTCACAGTGAACCGACAACGACGACCCACGTTGTACCCACCACCACCATCATCATCCCTGACAGTGAACAGACAACGACGATCGACGTTGTACCCACCACTCCAGTTCACTCGTACCAAATTTACAAGTGCGGGTTACCACGACAGCGGATACACCTCCAACCATGGATCCCCGTTGGCAGCATCCCTTCACTTGCGTCATCGCAGGACCGACAGGTTCCGGCAAAACGCACTTCGCCAGGAAGCTCCTTCAACACGCCGACAGCATGATCACCCCACCTATTGCTCGAGTCGTGTGGTGTTACGGAGAATGGCAGGAAGCGTATGCAGCAATGCCCCACATCACGTTCGTGGAAGGCCTACCAAATCTGGCGGATTTTGAACCCGACACCTTGGTGGTTCTGGATGATCTCATGGCGGAGACGGATGCGCGGGTCACCCAACTCTTTACCAAAGGCAGCCACCATCGACGGCTCAGCATCATCTACATTGTGCAGAATCTGTTCAGTAAAAACAAAGAACACCGGAACATCAGCTTAAATGCCCACTACCTGGTGGTCGTCAAAAACCCGAGAGATACCACTCAATTGCTGCACCTGGCGAGACAGATGTATCCCGGCCGCACACCGTTTGCGTTGGAAGCCTTTAAAGATGCCACAACCCCTCAGCACGGGTATATGCTCTTCGACCTCAAGCAAGCCACCCCCGAACATCTTCGACTGCGGACCGGCATCTTTCCCGGAGAGGCCCACCACGTGTACATGCAAAAATAATGTAAACACACCCACAGTGGCTCCCCCAGCTGGGATGTGTGTGTTTGATGACGGGGATAATAAAAAGAATGAATATCACAGCAGGGTTGACTTTGTTCTCTGAGGTAGATAAAAAGAGCAGAGTTGTAGGTTCTGGCATTAGTTGTACATGATGTCTGCGCGAGTACGGAAGCACGCTCCCACGCTCCGTGTATTGAAGACGGCCCCACCCGAGTTAGTCCGAACCATTGTACGCGGTGCGGACCCTGCTCTCGTGTGCTGCCTGTGCGAGATTGGACTCAATATCTTAAAAGGCAACGTACCACTGACTCCGGCTCAGAAGGCGAAGTTGGCCAAGCATAAGACAGGTCTCCGAACCCTAGTCCAGAAGCGGGTCCCTCAAACACAAAAGAAAAAGGTGTTAGAGAAAGGCGGCTTTCTCGGGGCCATCTTAGAACCGTTGGCCGCTTCCGTGTTGGGTCCAGTATTGGGTGGACTCTTTGGCCGACAATGAACCACACGAAAAAAATGGTCCTCGTCGAACCACGGTTCCTGCAAAACCTCCAATCGCCCTACCCTGTCCCACCTACGGTGAAGACCATAAACACCCTCGATGGAGAGATGCAACACATCTTACAGAGACCGGGGTTAAGCGACAGTGAGAAAGTACAACGGTACAATGAGACGCTTCAACGGTACATGACGTTCATGGACCAATACAAAACCCTCTCTACCCCACCACCACCACCACCACCACCACAACGTGACACACCGCCGACCTCAGCACCGCTCCAACAGCCGCCATTACCAGGGGTACCACCCACAGCCCCACAGTGGGCGGAAGACGAAGTGCTGAAGAGTGTACCTGCCTCGTTCAAGAAACAAGCTGGCCTGGTATTACAACGGATGAAACAGAATCCTAACATGACTTGGAATGATAAAGGCGAACTCCTGGTACAGAATCAGGTGGTCCCCGGTACCCACATGACGGATTTAGTGAATGACCTGATGCGTCAACGCAGGTCGCACACCGATCCTCGAGGATGGGAGGTCTTCGCTCGAGGCTTGAAAGACATGCATGTACCACAGGAATTGGTGGGGAACCCCCACCGCTGGGCCTTTATGGAGCAAATCCAGCAATCGCCGAGTGGCCCACTACCTTCTTGGGAATCCGACTGGGAACCGGAGTCACCCCCCAAAACACCATCACCACAACGGGCACCTTCTTTTCAGACCTTTAAAAAACCACCCTCGATCAGGACACCCCCCGTGACACGTAGCAAGTCAACGCGACGAACACGACGCCGGACACAGCCGCCCAAGGCCTGGAACACCTATTAAAACCAACAGCAGCAGCAGGACAGCTCAGTCGCCATGTTTTACCTCACCCTACCCAGTAACAGTTCGCTGGATGTGTTTCCTGACAACACCGTGGCCAAGTACGTGACCCAGTTACCGCAACCGTTGCATTTACCTGGACGATGGGAATGTGGCCTCGTGGATATCCAATACCCTTACTCGTGGTACAACGTGCGAGCCAATGAAGTGTGGTACGAGGTGACCTACGAAGGCAAAAACACCCGACTCACCCTGCCCGAAGGCCAATACGATACCCCCAAAGAGTTCATGGGTGGGCTGTCAAGACTGTTGCATTATAAGGCTCTACGGGGAGGTCACGAATAGTTCAAAACCCATCAAAGCCTATCCCTTCAAGAATCACGTGGACTTCGATTACAACGCACACAACGACAAGGCACAGCTTATCGTCTCCGCCAAGGCGAGTGTCGTACTGAGTCCTATCCTACAGCAAATGCTGGGTTTCGATCTAAAGACGTTCGCTGGTGCCACCGCCCACCAAGGCGAGATGCCGATGGATATGAAGTCGGGTATGTACGGACTCTACGTCTACTCGGACGTGGTGGACAACCACATCGTGGGCGATATCAACACACCTCTGTTACGGGTGGTCCCCATTAAAAAGACGTATGGAGGTCAAGTCACCCACAGTTTCACCCACATGCTCTACTTGCCCGTACGACAAACTGACATCAACACGATCACGGTGGATATAAGAGATGACACGGGACGACCGGTGGCATTCGAACGAGGAAAAGTGGTGCTGACACTTCATTTTCGACAAGCACGTGCTCCCCACTTTGCATAATGAAAGTACCTTACGAGTGCAATGCACGCAGCTATATGGACTATTATGCCCAACAGGCCGGGGTGGCTTTCCGGTCTTTAGCGGTGCACGCATGCAACGAGGACATGGACTGGGGAACATACTCGGGAGCATCGTCAAAACGTTCCTGCCCTTGGTGACGCGTGGGGTGAAAGCAATCGGCAAACAAGCGGTACGCGGTGGACTGCAAGTGGCCGGTGATGTCTTGGGGGGTACGGCACCCAAAGAAGCCTTGAAACGGCGGGCCAAAGAAGCGGGAGGCGTCTTGGTGGCCAAAGCACAACGCACCGTAGGAAATAAAAGAGCTGCCCCACCGAGACCACGCACCAGTCGACGACCGACCCAGCGACGACGCACATCGAAGAAGACAAAGGATATCTTTTCTTAAAACATGTTCTTGATCCACGCCGAGTCCTGCCCCTCCACCAACAGTGCATTTGATTTGTGGACCGTGCCGCCCACACAGACCAGTGCCGAACAAGGATTATGGGTGGAGCATCTCCCGCTCTCCAGCATCAACGAAACCGGGCCCATCGAGTTCACCATCAGTAATGCGGATACGGCCTATGTGGATTTAGCCCATACCTACTTGTATGTGAAAGCCAAGGTGGTCAGTGGGGATGGCACCAGAATCGTCCAAGCTGCAACGGTGGGCCCGACGAATCTCTGGCTGCACTCGATGTTTCAACAGGTGGATATTTTTCTCAGCGACAAACTCATCAGTGACTCGACCAACACGTACCCCTATCGAGCCTACATCGAGACACTGTTGTCGTATGGTCGAGAGGCTAAAAAGTCTCAGCTGACAGCCGCTTTATTCTACCAGGACACACCCGAGCACATGGACACGGTGGACAATGGGGGATATAACAAACGGAAGGCTTTCACTGCGAACAGTGCCTCGGTGGATATGATGGGTCGACTGCACACAGACATGTTCATGGAAGACCGGTACCTCTTGAACAAGATCCCCATCAAAATCCGACTGATACGGGCGCCTCCGACCTTCGCCTTGATGGCCACTAACGTAGAGGGGCATGCAGCGGACTATAAGATTGTCATCCAAGAGGCAGTGCTGTATGTCCGAAAAGTAAAACCGAATCCAGCCGTTCAATTGGGACACATGAAAGCCTTGGAAACAAAACCAGCCCAGTACCCTATCCGACGTGTACAAACCAAAGTGTTCTCTGTGCCTGCTGGAAATATGGGCGCCAACAAAGAAAACCTGTTCCTGGGGGAACTACCCAAGCGATTGATCCTGGCCTGTGTGGAAAATACCAGTTTCAGCGGAGCCTACCCAGAGAATCCGTTTGACTTTCAACATTTCGGCATCAATTTTGTGGCTCTGCATGTGGATGGACAACAGGTGCCAGCCACGGCCTTAACACCGAACTTTGGGCGCAGGAATTTCATTCGAGCCTATCAGAGCCTGTTTACAGCCACCAATCAAATCAACCAGGACGAAGGGAAATTTCATCAGTCGGGAGCACTACGCGAACGGATACACGTTGTTCTGTTTCGATCTGACCCCCACCTTAGAGAACGACCATCAGCTGGCCCTGGCCAAGCAAGGCAATTTACGGTTGGAAATCCACTTTGCACGAGCCCCGGCGACCACCGTCAATGTGATCTGCTACGCCGAGTTTGACAACATCATTCAAGTGGACAAGGCGCGCAACGTGCTGTGTGACTTCTCCACCTAACATGGATACAGATCAGATAACCACCGTGCTGGGGAATGACCCAGGGACACGTATGATGTTTCAAGGGGTGTTCGCCCGAGATGTGTTCCCATTAAACCGTATGTATCCTGCTGCTTACGTTCTCAACACGGACCCGATGGATCGACACTGAACACTGGGTGGCCGTGTACTTGACAGAAGAGCAGGGCGAATACTTTGATCCGTACGGCCTGCCACCCCTCCATCCCGATTTAACAGACTTCATGGATCAAGGCACAGAGACGTGGTGTTGGAACAGTCAAACGTTGCAAAGCCTGACCAGTATGGTGTGCGGACAATATTGCTTGTTTTACCTGTACCATCGATGCCGGGGAAGGACCTTATCTACCATCGTACAGATGTTTGACGAGTACCCCAAGGCCGAGGACCGCGATGTACTCGTCTATGACTGGGCCGCCCATCATTTCAATGTACAAGCCCCGTTCTGGGCTTAAGTTCTTTCAATGTGCACACGCCCGCTGTTCTGGGCTTCAGTTTTTCACGTGGTTGTTCTCACGTTGTTGTTGTTCACTGAATAAAAAAAAATGAGATCTCACCAAAAAACCCTGTCTTGTGTCTTTTATTCATAATGCATAAATGCCCAATATGGGGCATGTAGTGCAGTAGAGTACTCCTTCATGAGAGTTTTAAAATAAGACATCACTCGACCCAATCAGAACACTAGTTGCATACCTAGATCCCAAAACGGCTATTTCTATACCCTTTGTCTACTGCGCATGCGCAGAATGACGTCAGTTTTACGTTTCAGCCAGTCCGCTGGATGCCCCCTCATGTGTGCTTCACATGGATACCTCATACGACTCCATCGGCCCATTAGGGTCTTACCTAGAGCCAAAAACGTGTATTTCCATAGCCTTTTCCCACAATTCCCTGTTTGCGCATGCGCAGACTGAGATTTTTATTGGCATGTGCTAGTCTCTATATTAAAAGAAACCATTATCTGATCTCTTACAAATACAGGATAATGTTACATCAGCAATGGACAAAGAAAAGTGTATAGAAATTCTGTTCAACCCTCCATCAGAACATGGTGAAATAGCGATGTACATACATAATATATATATAGGAACGACCAGATAAATGCCCAACCCAGCTGAGTATACTTAGTTCTATCTTCTTTCTTTACAAATTGATATTGCCACAGTAACAGGCTTTATCTCTTTATCAATTGACTTTTATATTATTTTGTTATTATTATGGCATTTGCCATACTCTATATGTGACAGAGTCGAGCAATAAAAAGAATTGAATTGCCTTGTTTGTATTATTGAAATTTCCTTGTATACGTAATATATAGTAATTGTTCACCGAATAAAACATTGTTTCACGTTCTATCAGAATTCACGAATTATTTATTTGTAGCCGAAAAATAATTTTTTCATCATCAAACTGAGAAATACAAAATCATTCAGGCTTTCAAGGAGGGCCTTGAAGACTGTCGAATTACCCACACCACCCCAAATTTATGAGCCGATATATTCTATTCTGTGAAAGCGTGGTATGAAAACGTACTGAGTCGCCCGTGCACTCGCAACAATTCGCAACAAAAGTGTAATGTAATGTGTTCATTTTTAGCCGCTCATTTTCTACGACCTATACAGCCAAAATATGCACACACATATGTTTTTCTTATATCTGATTGGTTGAATACCCTCTGTTTTGCCACACCCACCCCACGTGGGTGTATGGGCGAAGAAATTCATCTACCGTGACAACCCCAGAAGCAGAAAACCGCAGGGGTATCGACACCATGAAACCAGGAAACATGTGTGTGTGTCGTTGGCCGAAATCATTAGCTTGATAGTTTAGTGCGTTCATTTCATGCCTGTAGTATAATGAAGACCGGATTTACCGATGGAGATATCTGTGAATTTCGAAAAAATCCGTGACAAGCCCAGAAACAGAAAACCGCTGAGATGTCGGGACCAAACCATGAAACATGTGTGTGCTGTTGGCCGAAATCATTAGCTTGATAGTTTAGTGCGTTCATTTCATGTCTGTAGTATAATGAAGACCGGATTTACCGATGGAGATATCTGTGAATTTCGAAAAAATCCGTGACAAGCCCAGAAACAGAAAACCGCTGGGATGTCGGGACCAAACCATGAAACATGTGTGTGCCGTTGGCCAAAATCATTAGCTTGATAGTTTAGTGTTTTCATTTCATCCATGTGGTATAATGAAGACCGGATTTACCGATGGAAATATCTGTGAATTTCGAAAAAAAAATATATATGGAATGGGGTTCGTGGCGATACCCATATTTTTTAGGATACGAATGCATCGTGATGAAGGCTTGGTGTATTGTACCCACCTACGAAAAAAACCCAGCCCAGATATATTCGCGCATAAATTGATAAAACGCCCGGGAGTATGGAATGTTTCCAGGAATACCACAGGAATCGGGACTAAACTGTTTATCAGGTAAGCTAGACTTTAGTACTACACTTGAGTTGAAACCCATAGAGAGAGAGAGAGAGAGAGAACATTTCAATCTGCCAATTTTCTTGACGAAGTAGAAATGAACGCGAATCTATATTCTACAAAACACTAGAATATATTACCGTAGGTGAATTTTATTTTTTAGAATCATTTTAGACTGTTTTGTGTTTTCATCGAAAGTGACACTGGCTGAATGTGTCAATGGTATACTGTTGGCGCCGTTCCTCCGGGCCTCCCTGCACGCAAAGCCTGGCGTCGATACGTCTGTGTGCGTAAGCTCTCATACCACAACACAAATGGGCTAAAAGTCATCAAAAGAAATTGACGAGGTCGGGCGACTAAAAAGCAACCATATTACTCTAACCTCAGGGAATTGATGTAATATACGCCTCTATCATAAATGTACAACATAGATGTAAAAATAGATACCGTGGCATAAATTAGAGATAGCATTTCAGTACACCTAAAAAAAAATGAAACCTGGACGGGTATCCTTCATCTCGAGGGGTCGCAAGTTCGATTCTTGCTTTCATTATGTGAGTGTGTGTTGGACAGGTGATTTTATTATCACCAGACTAGCTTGAATGTTTTATGAACGCTAAATATAGGGGAGAAAATGACAACATTGTGGCCTAACCATAACAGTTGACAGCTGGAAAAGATGTAAAAATAGATAAAAATTAGATAGAGCATCTCAATACACCTAAACGGTATAGTTCATCAGATGCCCAAAACTTGAAGTAGGGAAACTCATCGGGCAGCAATGGCGGCCATTTTCGAACGCGGCGGCCATTTTCGAATGTTTTTGATTGACAGGCGGCCATTTTCGAACGTGGCGGCCATTTTCGAACGTGGCGGCCATTTTCGAATGTTTTTGATTGACAGGCGGCCATTTTCGAACGCGGCGGCCCTTTTCGAACGTGGCGGCCATTTTCGAATGTTTTTGATTGGCAGGCGGCCATTTTCGAACGCGGCGGCCATTTCCGAACGTGGCGGCCATTTTCGAACGTGGCGGCCATTTTCGAATGTTTTTGATTGACAGGCGGCCATTTTCGAACGTGGCGGCCATTTTCGAATGTTTTTAGGCGGCCATCTTGGATAGAAAAACGTATAAAAGGGGGTGATTTTTAGGGGTGGGGTGTATTCATTGCACTACCTTACGGAGCACTTACCTGACCAGCCTGACCAGCCTGCCTGCCTGCCTGCCTGCCTGCCTGACCTCTAGCCTGCCTCACCACTAGCCTGCCAGCCTGACCACTAGCCAGCCTGTATGAGACGTGGAGAAGATTTTCCAGGGGACCCAGCAGTACCTCCGGTTGAAGTCTTGCCTGAAGACGAGGGTGTGAGGGACATTTATCAACGACACTGGGTTACCATACGCCATTGTTTTCATCGACATCGCCCGATATTGGACTTATATAATTTCCGGTTGGAAGAAAACATCCGTCTACGTAGCTACGTGGAAGCTATCTTCAACGACCAAGATACAGTCTTCAAGTTAAATCTCACTTTTGGATACATTCTTCGCCATAAAGAGACAGACCAGCTCCGTTACTTTTATCCCAGCAATAATACCCGGGTGTTTGACCAGCCTTTCACCATTATCCATCAACCATCTCTGGACACGGTACTGGAAAAATTAGAAAACTTGGATAGTTTGGAGTGGATACGACAACAACGCCCCAACACAAAATGGCAAGTGGAGATGGCAACCAATGTTACGTTTTACGTCACTAAAATGACCGATCACCCTATCGGCGCTCTCATTCATCTCCCGGACTGGTTGAAACACAGAGAAGGCATGTACGCCTTAGTAGGCGGCGCCCATGGGCCCTACACCGATCGGAAATGTTTATTTCGCTGCCTGGCTATCCATCTCAACAAACGTCCACCCAGGAAATGTGATAAATTGGCCAACTGCTATTGGGAAGACTACTTACGTGAAAAGAACATGGAAAAACAGCACTTTATCTTTTAACATCAGATGAGTTATTTGTTTGAGCTCACCTGTCATCACAGCTCCCGAGCTAGTGTCTAATTTCGCTTAGCAATTAATTAATCGGATGAAGTACACAATAACGTCAATGATTGTGGAAACGTACCTGCATAAAGTGACAATATTTGTTATGATCCACAAGATGTTATCCTGGCTGCATTTCAGAGAACATTTTTATACAAATTTGCGATTTGAAACGTGAGTAGCACTACAAAATGCAGGAGTTTTATATTTACACCATCTGTCAGTGGAACTAGATCTATGGAAACTGTTCCTTCTCGGGCGATTGCTGGAATCGCAGTCCGAATTTTGACATCGGCCATTTCGTTTGGTTATTTGGACCAGCTTAGTACCCATTTTCATTACCGTTATCATTGATTGTGAATCCAGCAACTTTCCTTCAAGAAAGTAAAGCCTATCTTTAAAATTTTCTTCCATAGTGCTCCTGTAATTCCAAAATTCGCCTTCGAACAGGTTTCTCCGAACTCTTCACATTTGGTGATTGCAATGAGTTTAGGTTTACACAATATATTCACAACAAATTTGAATTTGATCAAACTGAACTGTGTAATGACGCACTCGTCGTGAGCCTCAATTTTACACGCCTCTGAAGACAAGCATGAGCGACTGTTTACAACACGTAACCGACTTTGACGAACAAAGAAACTTCATTTTCTTCCAATCGAATTTCAAAGTACTACAAAAAATATAGTATCACACACAGGCGTGCCATATAATGACTTGATATTTTAGTCACGTTCCCACAAATGCAAATGATTGGCGCCATCATTTATGTAACGGCTAACGCTAGAGAGAATACAAAATGGGAAAGATGTTTTGCTCGTGACGATGGCAGCTTCTTGCAATGACATTCACTGATATAGAAGCAGTCCAATAAATTGTATTAACTAGTGGACCTGTCAACTGTAATTGGATAGAAAAGAGATTTTGTTCGGGTTCATCAAAATATCAGGCAAGACCGGCAAATCATACTTTCCCACTGATGTCAGAATAATTACCGCTAGTTACACAAGTTAACACTTAGTTGTCGCTAGTTACATTCCATACGAGCACTGCACTCAGATGAGGGCAGTGCAGATATTACTGGCACCGCCCGTATAAAATAAGACCTAAACAAAAGGAAGGCGTTCGAGTATGACAGGCCACATTAACGGGATATCGGTATATTTTGAAAATGGCCTAGTTTATGCGGGAAAAAGCCGGAGGACAAACTCTTTGAAGTTCCGGGCGTGAAAAACATGCGGGTGTCTTTTTAAGTCAAAAGAAATACGGAGAGGAGCATGTGCATATACACACATAGTCTGAAGTTTATTTCGCTGAAATATGGGCATATTCGGAAAGGTTGAGGTCACGAAAGCTGTCCATAAACGGTTGGCCTTCGCCCTGATGAATTATTCTTCTGTCATGGTTCGGCTTTGTCAGACGAACCATGAAAAGGGATGGTGGAAATAATTCACTGAGACTCATACAAGACTGTGATTAGTGTTGGGTCTGCTTTCGTAGTATATAAATACTATTACCTGTGCCGATCAGGGTTGAGGACGTGTATTGTACAAACATATAGCACCGATCAAATAGTATGAAAATGTATAATAAATAAATGTTATCGTCCATACGCCCGACAAAGCAAACGCATGGACGGTAGCATTTATTTAACAACAAGTAGACGCCCTTTTCTCGAAATATAATGATTGAAGCATAATACGTGACGAGCGAAAATAACTGACTGAACGCGTTCATAAACATTCGCAAAAGCGTTTCGAGCGAAACGGAACGAACAAAATGACCCTACGGATGAGTTAACGCGTTTGCCAGTTACAGACACTTTCTTGCAGAAGCAAGACAAAAGAATATAAAACGTGTTGAGAACGTTATTGTAACGATATTATACGCGAAAACACCGAACGCTTGTACCCCTGTAACATTCATCCTTAATAATCCAGACAATCTAGCTGTTTTCTTAGCTGAACCTATTACAAACGACCGTAATTATTTTTAATGGTATACGTTTCTAATGTTTCCAGTATAACATACTTAAAAGCAACCAAGATATATATTTGGTGCAGTACTTCATAAGTCAAGCTGTATGGTCCAGTCATATTTATCGGGTGACACTTTCTCTCTTGTCCGTGGATCGAAGATGAGTCACTAGAAGAAACTTTCTGATCTCGTATCTTATAATATAACGCCATTATTTCTAGTCTATCTGCTTGGAATTGGATGCAAGATAGCGAGGTAAATTCAAAATGACGACCATTTGAAATATTTTGGAATGTGCTTTATTTCAAGTTTTCCGTCCATTTTATTATTTGCCTTCTGTCAGTGACATGCTACTCATATATTTTGTCCAGAGTATTGATCTCAATCATATGCATCGGTTACTGAAAGATATTTGTTTGAAACGTACACAAGTCCCCCAAAACGCCCCTGACTATATCACAAATATTCATTTCCTGGCAGCAACCGATGAATTCTGTTTATATGTCTAGTAGTTTTGGAATTAAAGTTACATTTATTGAAAGTTTGAGCCCCACACACCTTCCCCCAGTCTTAGTAATCGCACATGTCGCCACTTGAACAGTTCTTTATATGTGCAATTGGTTTACTAGTTGGGCATATTTCCGTAGGTTCTGTCAACTTTCTGAAGAAAGAACACTTTGAAGGTCATATATCTGAATAATAGAAACAGCTGTCAAGCTTATCCAAAATGATATGAAGTCTGATACTTATCAAGCCACTGTCGTGATGTGGGATCAACATCACATTTTTGTGCTCGACGATCTAAAGAGTCAAATTTTAGCTAAAAAAATATGCTTTGTCTCACAAACAAGGTCAAACTCCGTGTCGCTGCCTCCGCGATTCTAAAGGTATGGGGTTTTATCAACAACAAAGTATGAGGACTGTCAATGTAAAAAACTCAGAATAATGAAAACATCAGCCGAACATTCAAACTAAGATCAAGTCCGATACCAATCCAACCGCTGTGATGATTTCGGATCAAATTGCTTAGAATGACATTTCCGCGGTGACTAGATGTAGGTTTCACACGTTATATCTCCAATAAAATCTCTCTCGTTTTATATCTCCAATAAAATCTCTCTCATTGTTGGTAACCTTGTCAACTTTTCTAACTTTCACAGTCCTCTTTCCTTGGTTGTTGATAACACTTTTGTAGAACGACGAAGACATTGCTGCATTGCTACTAGTAACTTTTGACCTACCATTTAATTCAGTTGTGGATGATTCTATCACTGGAATATTTCATTAATTTGTTCTTTATGTGTGCAAGGCTATATAGTTGGTTTCTCTGGTTTTCTAGATACCCATGTCACTTCAAAAGGAGATCTTTTATTGTTGTCTTCGCTCGTTAATCAGATTTTCGTCGACTTTTAAGAAAGTTTCTTTTCCATCTGTATCTCCAGATATATGTGTTATGGCCCGCTTTGGTGTGATAGTAGCAACATAACACCGTTGCTGTGGCAGGATTTTTCTGCCGGGAATGTAAATCAATGCATAAACAGTCTCGGTGACAATGGTTTGTGCTTTGGTGGAAAAATTCGAAACTTTGACAGAATAATGCAGTTCTGGCGAATTACCTTGATTCTTGAGTACTTCTTTCTACGGGTCCTGGATCTCCGAGAGGATTACCCTTTCCCCTGACATTTTGTCGTCCCAAATACAATAGGTCTTTGGATTATGGACGCGGATATTCTTCAATGAACGACGAATGAATTATGAATGACGGACCAGCCGCTTGTAATGTATTAGAATTCGAATAGTGTACCATTTCAGATGAACTATCATTCATCTGTACAAATTCCTGGGAACGTCAATGCGAAGGAAAAGCATTTTTTTCCCCTGCGAAAGTTACGTTGGCAACCATCTCTAATCAAATACCATTTCTAACCACATCGTAGTCACTTAATATTCCTTGGCATGCTGGCTCAATTTCTGTCTTGGACGCCACTTGTTAGCGTAAAACGTCACGGTATGCTTGTCGCAGGTTTTGTAACACATAATGCACGAAATGGTCTCATTCTGTCGCAAAAGCAATTTCGGGTATGTGTTATATGGGATTTGGATCAGAAGATTTAAGAAGCTTGGGTCTGATCTAAACACTTGGGTGTTCACTGACATGTCTCTCGGGGAGGCTAACACCGCCATACACCCTGATGGAAAGAGGATGCGAGTACAGGCGACTTCTACACAAATACAACCGTCTGGTCCGTCATTCATTATTCAGCCGTCCTCCATTAAGGAATATCCGCGTCCATAATCCAAAGACCTATTGCATATTGCATATAACAGCAATAGCATCAAATGAAAAAAAGTCATAGTATACATAAATATAGACTTGTTTCCTGCAAGAGAGGAGCGGTCAACAGTTTTCATTGATGCCGACAAGACATCATGATGTTCCAAAAATATCAAATCCGTATCACTGATCAGTATTCTTAATTCATATGATGTCCAATTAAAGTGCAAGTCCAATTTCACCCAACATCGTGGCTGTCGACGTCCCGGGTTTTCCCCGCATTGACATTGTATGGCAGCTGTTCGGTGGTTTCAACATGTTGTTGTTGCCGAGCTAAGCTTTTCTGCTTCAAAAAAGTATGGCATGAAATTTCGGCTCGACGTATTTATGCAATAAATATGCAGTCAACCGTAAACACGGGAGACAGTAAATTCCGTAAATCCGGGAAGTAAACCGCCTAACCCATCTTTCATGGTCCTTAGGTTTCAAGAAAACACTTATGGGAGGCGATGTATTGTTTATTTGCGTCCAGGGCTGTTCACACGATACGTTTGAAGAGATTGGAAGCTGCGATTTTGAAAAAAAACAACCATTTCTTCGCAGGAAGGCTTTGTGTGTAGCATACTATGGCGTTTTGTGCTAATAAGTGACGTTCGACGTGGAAACGCATCATTTCCTAAATTCGAGAGGATTCCCATCAATAGGTTTTTGGTAACGAAATCGCTTTTCATTCAAATTGACCTCCCATTAATTTGCATAGATTCATGATAGTTCCTATGAAAATGTACAGTATCCGAATTCCAATACAGCTCTAGAAAAGGGATAATCCTTCGGAGATTGACGAGCCGTTGACAAAAACATTCAAGAATAAAATCAGATTCGCGAGATCTACACTGTTCTGTCAAATTTTAGATTATTTTACCAGTACACTAACCGTTGTTGCCGAGATTATATTTAACTTGGATTTACAGTATGTAATTGAAAGACCTACATTGTAATATCAAAAATATTTGCAAGTTTGCAACGCAGGCGTCCATTGATATTCTATTCAACTTAAAACTGTAATGGATAGATCAAACTAAATGACACAGTCTAGTACATGTACCTAACATAGATAGGCCTGCAATAAACAGACGGTGAACAAGAGCTCGCTTTTTGCCGTAAAGGAATTGATCAGAATGTGTAGCTGGCAATATAATATGATTTTCCTATGATCAAATTCATATCACTCTCCAGAATGTCTTGAACATAAATTTCAGGGCGTTTTCAGATATTTTGGATAATGCCCCAAAACTGATGTTTTGCTATTCCAAAAACAGTGCTTCTTTTGTCCAACTTTTCTTGTTAGAAACAAATATTATTATTATTACGTCATATTCAATAAGGTAGCGCTGGAACAAAAACATTCTCCATATTATCCTAATTTGGAATTTCCAAGGTTATGTTCATCAGCAAAATCAGTAGAATACAGCATGATATATTACGTAGATATATTGTTATGTATGCTCAGTTCGATATGAATGGAGGAGGTTAGACTTTAACTCTACCAGTAAAATGTAACAGAAAGGTTAATTTGTCGTAAAGAAACTCCGTTTTCAGTCTCGCTGAGGCAATAACTAGAGGACCATTCCACTGTCAGTCGGATAAATGATGAGCTGCCATTTCACCTGCCTGGCTGTGCAACTGACAAATCGGCGTGATGTCCATGTAGAGATTAGCAATATTGCGCCCGACATGCCAGAGAATTACGCGCGATGGCTGGAACCAAAAACTTATCGGAAAATCTGAGCATTCGGATTAACGGGTTAGAATGGTTGGCAATAGCAAGCATCAGTTCCGGGCATCAACGTCCAGCCGTCGCCAGAATTTCCGAAATAATTAATCGAAATAAATAAACGCAACATACAAACTGGTGGAAAAGATGCCGGAGTACTGACGAGAAGTCATATTACCTCACAGGTCATTATTCTGACTGCATGTCTAAGAACACCACAAGAATCAGAAATGATCCCTATGATGATTTGTATCCCAGCCATGCTTCTATGGTAGCTGTTCCTGTGGACATCTTGACTGACATCACCACACGGCTTCTAGCACCGGCTAGGGCTATCAAATCATTTGGCGAAAAATGAAGACCTATTTCGTATGACAGTTGGCATCAATTCCAAATCTGCATGAAATTTAACACACATGGTTTCCTACATAAGGGAAACGGTCAGCATTTTTCAGTGATGCCAGTAAGACATGACGATGGGGTTCTTTACGTAAACTCTCAATCACTGATCACTGAAATCAGATCCAATTAATAAACACATTGCACATTCAGTCAACTGTTCAATTGGAAATATTAATGATTCCTATGACTGAGTGAGAGTTGTGGGGTCCATATTTTCTCGAATCTTAAAACTAGAGGAGATAACAACTACACATTTGAGCAGAGTTCATAGGGTTGTATCAGGACATGGAGAGCTATTTCCTTGCCATAGTTATTTTGGTCAATCTGTGTAAGTAGTCACAAAACACGATCTAACTAACTGACATATTATCGAGAATCAAAGCTTTGGAAAAATAATGACTGTCATTGTCACTGGCGGAATTCAAATAAAACAAACGGAGGAAGAATTAAAGACATCGCACATTACGAATTGTCCCACGACTTCTAGCTTTCAATTTTATGCAGATAGAAATAGCCGTACTATGATAATACCACACCAATTGGTAATCCAAGATATGTTTCTTCAATATGTTGTGTAGCTTCTTCAAAATATTGCAAATGAAAACGCGCGGGCACCAGCAATAGATATGGTTGTGTGGTCGTCGAAGAGACCATCGAAAACACTGTAGTAACACTCTGAAGCAATATGGACAAAATGTAGACAAAAACCGCTCATTCGCCAAGCTGCGAATTTCATTGTATACATCTTTGCCCAGTTTCGTTGATTGTTAAATATCACCAGCACAATATTTATCCTTGCAGGATTTTACTTGATGTAAGTACTATGTAGTCAACACGGTTACGTTAAGTTTGGCCATGCAATTATCTGCATTAATATACACTGCTATATAAGATAAGCTCATCTTCGAATACATACAGATTCAAACTCTTCAATCATGGACGCGGAATTTCTTGATCGACAAATGCTGGCTACTAAAGTCGGATTCTCTGCATGTATTGGAGACAGGCCTTTATTCGAGTGGCGAGCAATGGGCCAAGTCAGCAGACATAGTTGAATACAAGGAGTCAACTTGAAATCTACACGCCCCGTCTTGCATGCCTGTACCAGGCCCAAAATACTACGCTGCATAAACCAGATCATTTCGTACGCTACCCTTGGAAGTATGTGATATCGTTCCGGAAAGCGTGTGGTATGGTTCAACAACGTAATACCGTCTGGTTGAGATTACAAGGTAACTCTATTCGACCAATCTCCGCTACCAATTACAAGTCAGTGCAGTCCTACTGATTAGTGCACCATGCTGCGAATGCAGCATTCACCCATGTGCACTAGGCAGAAGGGTCATTAGAGGTGACGTGCGCTAGAAGGAATACAACTATTATATTGTACATGGTGCATACATGTATATTGTACATATCTTGTGAAATTGATGTTGTGAACGTAATCACAGTAGTTAAACTTTCAAGAATTAAAATAAACAAAAATATTATTTCCAAACAACCACCAGGCTTCTTTATCAGGATTAGAAGGAAACTATTGCCGGTGAAAAAAAACTCTCTTCAGAGTGTGACCAGCTAACATTTGAATGTCGATCATCTGGTTTCAGTTCCAGCAAGGTAATCATTACGCTATGAACTAAGTCAGCATATCTTTTGTGTTAGAAAGCCATTACTGAAGTTCAAATTTTACGTTAAACACGAAATATTTCTTGAATAGTGCCACAGTCACAGCTTTCATTGATATATCGTTGCCCAGTTTCGTTGTTTGTTAAATGGCACCCGTGCAATATTTACTCATTAAAAAGGATTTTACTCGATTTAGCTATGTGGTCAGAAATTTACTACAACTTTGGTCGTACAACTTTTGCAATATTTGATGCATTTTGGATGTCAGTACACTATTTAGGTATATCGGTGTGAGTGGTTGGAAGCGAAGTACCCCTTATCTCCAGAAACTACTCACGACATGTGTGTTGCAAAAACCTTTCACAGTAACTACAGTACAGACGAATAATTCCGCAGATTGTGTGATTTTGCTTAATTTCTTAACCAACACCGGGTAATATTAAAATTTGCATACGAATACTATATTTTTAGGACTTTGCCTCCTGGAATTATTCTTGCTAGGAGGTCGCTCAATATTTGCTAGGCGAATACTAGGTGTTCTTCCTAAGTTGCGGATCATGTGAACTTCCTTGTTTGTGGCAAGTTTTAGCCAGGCTTTGAGTAAAATCAATACTTTATTGCTGCAAATACATGTGTAATAACCATGCAGCATACAGACGCACTCATTTCACTTAAAGTATACATTTTTCCTTCTCATTCATCAAACGCTATATAGACGATCTTCTCGCTGTGAGTAATCGCTATATAAACGACGTAGTGAAGGATATATATCCACCTTCACTGGATTTGAAGGAAACTAGAGATAGCCCTACAGGCACATCATATTTAGATCTATATCTCCACAAAAATGTAGCGGGCATTCTCTCTCGTCGACTTTATGACACAAGAGATGATTACAATTTTGACATCGTAAACTATCACTTTCCGGATAGTAATATTCCAGTGGGACCTGCATATGGTGAATACATATCTCGCCTAGTAGCATTTGCTAGATTCTGTGTTAAATGTGACGATTTTAATGAAAGTCACAAAACAATGTTGTAGAAACTTATAAAACAGGGCTATTCCAACAAGCTCCTCCACTCAAAGTTTCTCAAATTTGGCGACACATATCGCATGCTGATAGCGTGCAAGATCTATGGCGCTACGTTTCGTAACTTGTGTCTAATTCAGCTTAATCCGAGGCTATGGGCCGTATGAACTCATGTACGCCAAGATCCTCATGGTGTTTATATGTACAGTCACAATCAAAGCGTGACTGAGATACATCATTCTCTAGATGACGACTTTACAACGATTATTATGGATTAAGAATACTGATCAGCGATACGGATTTTATATTTTTGGAATATCATGATGTCTTGTCGGCATCATTGAAAACTGTTGACCGCTTCTCTCTTGCAGGAAACTAGCCTATGTTTATGTATACTATGATTGTCTTTTTGAATTTGACCGCTTCTCTCTTGCAGGAAACTAGCCTATGTTTATGTATACTATGATTGTCTTTTTGAATTTGGTGCTAATACTGTTATTTGAAATATGGAATAGGTCTTTGGATTATGGACGCGGATATTCTTTAATGGACGACGACTGAATTATGAATGACGGACTAGATGCTTGTAATTTGTAAAAATATATAACAAGGTGGCTTGATACGCATGCTGATTGTTTATAAATCGATCACCCGACTGTTGACAGAAGTGTGTGCTCGTGTGTTGCGACTGGACAGCGATAGCGATTCGCATCAATTATCAAACCCATTAAAACCTTGCGTAAAAATTCACGGTATTTGAAGATAAACTGGTTCCAATAGCTTGGTACACGGCTTTTATTTCTTTGCTAGAAACAATGGCAGCTTGTTTCTGTCTGCTCACCGGTACAGCAGATGCGCTTCAGTGGTCTTCGAAGGTGACGTTTACCAGGTGATCAGCACAGTCATTCACTCGAGTGTTACCGCCCAACATCAAGGGAACGCCATATTGAAGATCTGCGATGTCCTGTTGGGGGTAACAACTATAGTTATAGGATGTTTTCTCGAATCAGTTCCTGTTCAGATGGAATGAAAATGGCAAACAGAGGGCGTTTTCTTTTCACGGAACGCATTACTCATCATCTTCAATACACGGCATATTGGAATGAAGAGGAGCTGACAATTGTTTAACGATTCCGAAAATTGTCTGATAGAGCTGAGCATTATGTGCGATGATGGAAATAGCTTGTTAACTGAGATTGAACGATGTGACGTGTCGGCCACCGCGTAGAAATGCAGTGGAGATTACAGTACTGAACCAGTCGGCAAAAGATGCACGTGTAATACAAACCTAGCTGGACCATTACAGATAAATCGATTACCCGACTGTTGACAGAAGTGTGTGCTCATGTGTTGCGACTGGACAGCGATAGCGATTCGCATCAATTATCAAACCCATTAAAACCTTGTATCAAAATTCACGGTATTTGAGGATAAACTGGCTCTAATAGTTTGGTACACGGCCTTTATTTCTTTGCTAGAAACAATAGCAGCTTGTTTCTGTCTGCTCACCGGTACAGCAGATGCTTTTCAGCGGTCTTCTAATGTGACGTTTATCAGGTGATCAGCACAGTCACCCAGTCGGGTGTGACCGTCCAACATCAAGGGAACGCCATATTGAAGATCTGCGATGTCCTGTCGGGGGTAACAACTATAGTTATGGGATGTTTTCTCGAATCAGTTTCTGTTCAAATGGAATGAAAATATCAAACATAGGGCGTTTTCTTTTCGCGGAACGCATTAGTCATCATCTTCAATACACGGCATATTGGAATGAAGAAGAACTGACAATTGTTTGACGATTCCGAAAATTTTCTGATAGAGCTGAGCATTATGTGCGATGATGGATACAGTTTGTTAACTGAGATCGAACGATGTGACGTGTCGGCCACCGCGTAGAAATACATTGGAGATTACAGTACTAAACCAGTCGTCAAAAGATGCACGTGTCATACAAACCTAGCTGGACCATTACAGATACAATATTACATATGATTCAGTCTACAGTCTATGCTGTCTCTCGTTATTTGCAACTATTTCACGATAAACCTCAATTCGCCCGGAAATGGAAAGCATTCAGCAGACCGATGGACTTTTTAGTTGCAATTGTTCAAGATATCAACTCCGTGACTGAAGTTGTAGGTCTCAAACCTCTGCTAGTCTACGACACGTTATTCCATGCTACTTTGCTTATGGTCATACAGTTTGTGTGGGATCCCTGAAACGAGTGCAACCATATTATTGCGCGAAAATAATTTCAATAATACACGTTCCTCCAGATTTTTGCTCGACGGGTCACCAAAATACCGATTGACAGGCCGATGCTGGCCGAGTGGTCTAAGGTACTTCGCTGGTGACCTTTAGCCTCACACCGCTGAACCGGCACGGGTTCGAGCCCAGCTGATCCTTGTGTGGAAGTTTGTCAGTTACTTGCCGACGGGCAGTGGTTCTCTTCGGGTACTCCGGTTTCCTCCACGAACCAAACTGACCTTCACCATATAAGTGAAACAACCTTGAGTGTGACATTAAACCAAATCCCCTCTATGCTTGCATGGCCACTTTCAACAAAACACCGATTGACAGGCCGTTGCCTGCAAAGTCACTTTCAACAAAACACCGAGTGCAGCCAGATTATTGTGTGGACACTTTCAGCAAAACAAAGATTGAGTGCCAGATTTTTGTGTGATAACTCTCAGCAGAGTAACGAATGTAGACGCATTCTAAGAATCCTGGAATCAACGAATGCAACCAGGTCCATAAAACGGGAAGAATTCCACGCTTTCAACGATGAACACTTCTGCCTCTATACACCACCTTGAATATAGCGAACCCGTGAGAATATGCATACTAGTGATTATTGGAATATGTGCACTCTTAATGACAGGCCTAAATACCACCTGCATTTTCTCTGTTCTGTTGAACTTTCGCCTGAACACAATCGCTAGATGGGGATTGGTAAATGGGTGTATTGCTGGCATTCTGCTAGGGGTAGTGATGTTTCCCTTGTCAATGGTGTCGCTGCCCTTGTCAAATTTGGAGGTAAATACTAATGATACGTTTTGCTTTGTGTCACTAGGAGTGCGCCTCTTTTTATTTCTGGGATATTATGTCGCTGGTCTATTCTTCGAAGTACTGGTTGAAATCACACTGACTTTTCCTTTCCGGAGCAGAACATTCTATGAATATAAACGAAAAATTATCACAGTCATGATATTGGCGTGGTTTGCGCTTGGGCTATACACTGCTATTCCAACGACGGCTTTTATATTACAGAGGTCAAGGTCAAATATTACTGATGATTTCTTTCTGTGCTCTTGGAACTCGTACCCAAAAAGATATCTCTATTCTACAACATACGGTATATTATTGCCCGTTTGTACAATGGGGCTAGTTGCAAAAGTGCAAATTATTTGGGCTATGTACAAGCCGAACAAAATTACCGTGAAAAGTCAGGGTTCGTTTGGAATGGTCAGTTCGTGCCATAGATCATCAAGAGCTGATGTTTCAGGTTCGACTGTGCAAAAGACCAAGATGCTCCGCAAAGACGTTAGCAAAATTGTTAGCATTATTTGTGTGCTAATAATTTGGATACTTTTGCCTGGTTTGTTTGTGACTATTCTCCACTTCTCCGGTTGTCTGGAACGACCATGGGACGATTTGAGTTTACTAACGTTACTCGGGTTGAACGAATTTATAGCTAAAACGTTCGTATTTCCTGTAAAAAACAGAATTCAGGCAATTCGTAAATTATTGTCGTTCTGCTGAAGCACATTTTTGAATTTGATGTCCAAGATAATGGATTTTGTCAATATTTTCAACTCCCAATCATGAAGCTAGTAAGCTTATACTGACAGTGGATTGACAATCTCGAATTCGAAAATACACATGGTTTCCAACCATTTCTTAGATGGTCCATTTAAATAAATATAAAAAGAGCCTTGTCTGGCTGCTACAGAGTTCACTCTCGTGGGATTAAAATAGAACTGTTTTGTTGTTGACTCTGTGTGGTTACATCTGGTTGGCCCAGAAAGGTCATGTGTTCAAATCGAAGAACATTTAAAAAAATAACATAAATAAAAAAAAATAAGATGACGATTATAGAATTGATCTGTGGAAAACCGGTTTTATATATTTATGAAATTATATAGAAACGTGCAATATTGGATAACGCTGTTTTAGATAATCTAGTCTGCGACCAAGTATTAAAGAGTCGACCACTTTTCTGCCGTATTTTATTTGGCTTGTTTGAATTGTGCATTTTTGTACTCTTTCAGGCTTGGCGCAAATTATCACAAAAAAAATCAAAAAATATCGAAATCTGATGAACTGGCCTATTTTGCAAAGCATTTTAAATCAAAGAATGACAACCAACAATGACAATATTACCATCGCACATCAAAGCGTAGTAACTCATCTCTTTCTCATAATAGTAGTTTCTCACAATTACAAGCGTCAAGTCCGTCATTCATAATCCAGCCGTCGTCCATTAGAGAATATCCGCGTCCATAATCCAAAGACCTATTCCATTTTCCATATAACAGTATTAGCACCAAATTCAAAAAGACAATCATAGTGTACTGACATTTCTCAAGGTAGGCTAATTCGTTTCACAGTGCCCTCCTACGGTCCAGATCACCATCGCCATTTGGATTTTTCCGTTCTGTGTTAAATTCTCACGTGTAATTTGTTAAAATGTATGTATTTTTGTATCAGTTTTCTATGATAAGAATTTCTATACAAGTTAAGGATGTTGTAGTCCTCGAGTGCAGAAGTATCTGTTATTTTTTTACTTTATGCTCATGATTATGACCATTATTTTACAGATCAAGCTCCAAATATTATGACAACACAAATGAATTTTATTTGGAGTTTTGGAATAATATTTCAGCATGTGACTCTTAAGTTCAAATTGCAGAAGCAGTACATGTGGTAACCTTATAAAAATAACATTGCATTTGGACTATACCTCGGAACGAGGTCTTTCACCTACAAGCGTCTGGTCCGTCATTCATTATTCAGCCGTCGTCCTTTAAAGAATATCGGCGCTCAAAATCCAAAGACCTATTCCATATTCCATATAAGAGCATTCGCACCAAATTTAAAAAGACAGTCATAGTTTAAAATTAGACTAGTTTCCTGCAAGAGAGAAGCGATTAACCGTTTTCAATGATGCAGGAAAGACATCTTAATGTTAAAGAAATATCAAATCCGTATCGCTGATCTGTATTCTTAATCCATATAATATTTGTTGTAAAGTCATCTGGAGAATGATGTATCAGTCACGCTTTGAAATCGACTGTTCATGTGAATACCTTGAGGATATCGGAGCACATGGGTTCATACAGCCTTTAACCCCGGGTTAAGCGGATTTAGACCCAAGTGACTAAACTTAACGCCATAGATCTTGCACTCTACGTTCACATTTTATCAATACTTAAATCAGTCTTCTTGACAAGCAACGTACTAGTACTAGGCTCTGTGGTAAGACTAATCTAGAAGCATGTCAGTTTTGTGACGAAACTGATTTATATCGTTGTGTGACATAGAGTTATCTCGATCTCGACGCCTCTCCCAATGATATAAATTACACAAAATGACAGTTTGAAGAATTGAAATAACACTAACAAACTTACAAAGCAGAGAATGGCGCATCACTGTTAATTTCACAATATTCAGACAAAAAGTATTATCGAATAAGAAAAAGTCAGCATAACTTAAAATACAGTGTGATTCATCAATAATTTTAGTACATATTTTGAAAGTTGATATTGAAAAAACATTCATGTTCAGCGAAGAGTTACAATGGTCTAGATTGTAGAAAAAAATTGTGAACTCGTTTGAAAATATCAGTATTTTCATGTAATGACAATAATTTCTCTCTACAAAGAAGTGCAAGACAGTCAATTATTGTTTCAGGTAACCCCTGGAGTAACTCTTGAAGCGCGTTTGTGTAACGTGGATAGGCTAGCAAGAAATGGTCGTTGCCCTAACGGTTTGCACCGCATGAATATGATGTGTGTCTTTCATACATGTGCGATTTGAGAGAGTTGCAACCAAGCCTTAGCTGAGCATAGATGATCTGTGCCTCGCGCTGGCCGCAATATTAATAGTTCGGAATACATTGGCCATCTAAGGAAAGTTTTTTTTTATTATTACAGGAAAAAACTATAAAGATATATAAACAATACACGACAGATAGATACTGGATACTACATTACATACACCCTCGCACACACACACTATTTCATTGCCATTTGTCCCCATTACCGCTGATGCCACTGAGCATATTTACTTTCGTTTCACGTCAAAAATGTTAATAAGACTTTTTTAGTCAAAAAAACCCTGGAATGTCATCTAATTTTTTGTAAAGTGGCCCAATTTCCCATCTTTGGTAGCAATGTATTTCTCCAGAGAATCATGATGTTTAAATGTGAACAGTAGAGCTTCGAAATCTAAATTGGACCTAGCTATTTTCCGTGTTTAAATAAAGTGTTTTGTCAGTAGCATCATCGTATTAAGGGCGCTTTGAATATTTCCCCAACTTTTCAGAAGTTATTGCATCTCTTAAACCAAACAATTGTTTCAACCCCACGTCCAAATCTGACCACAATTTTTTCACAATGGGACATTCCACAACTAAATGTTCAATCGTTTCGGGATTCAGACCACAGTGTTCACAGATATCGTCCGACGTTACAGCTATCTTAATTAAGAAGGATTTCGTTGCGATGATCCGGTGTAGTAGTCGAAGAATATCCAACACTGATTTTAATCTGTTGGCAATGCAGCCAAATAGAAGTTGTAATCAACATTTAATAGCGTAATCGGACGCCAGTTCTTCAACAAATGTCTTGGTTTATTTTGTATTGGCAGACAGGTAATGCTCGCAGTACATAGTAGGACAAATCCTCCCAAAACACTTCGTAAAATTCCATTGGAAATCCATCCAACCCTGGGCTTTTTTTCATTTTTCATGTTCCTTAACCCTATGTGGCCTGGGCTTTTTGGGACCTGTTGTGGCGAAATCCCCCCACCCCCCTAATTATTTTTTTTACTCCTTGAGCTAGGGGGCTGAAACTTACAACACTATACCCTTGGGTCAAGCTCTATTTATGTAATTTCTCCGCAAAAACTACATGATAAATTAGTAAATATTATTGTGACGTGAAAATAAAATAGTTTTTGTCCAATTTTTATCGCGAAAAAGCAGAAATTTTGAAGAAATATGACAGAAACATAACTTTTTCTGGTACCCCACGTGGCCGCCTTCTTAAATTTTCCCATGATCCTCTGTTCGAGAGGTTATGCAAATAGGCTCATAATGACCCCAATATGATCAACTATAAAGTCACGGAGTTTCAGCTCTCCATTTTTGTCGTCCCGCAGATATCACAGAAAGTTTGATAGAGGGGCATTTCGCCCCCCCTCCCCACGGGCCAGGTAGGGTTAAAGCGGTAGCTATCTCAGCATAGGTAAGACAACCTTCCAATTTATCTGCTTCTTCATTTGATAATCTATTCAATTTAACATCATTTAAAAAAGTTGAAATAATTCACGACCAGCATCTAAGGTTAATTTCGAGATCAATTTATTTGTATAGTTCCTCTTTTCCAGCCCCCCAAAAATATTTGGTTGATTTTTCTCCATCTTCAATCCGGCGTGCTTTTGTTCTTGTGATAATACCATCATTTTTTCTGCCTTAAACCTTCCAATTCTTTTTTCTTATTATAGAATATTGCTACTTCATTTTCTTCTGCAAAAATGTACGTACGGTCCATCTTTTCCTACATAACCTTGATTTCTTCCCCCAGCTCAGTTTCCTTAAAATTATTCTTTTTGTTTTTTGATGCAGCAAATTTAATAGTTTCCCCTTTATTTTCATCAACAGCGTATCTAGAAATAGGTTATCCGTAATATTGAACGGTAAATTAGATATCTCAATACTATCATCTGACCTCACTGCATATTTCTCAGTACTTTCTTTGGTTATATTTTTCACCATATCTAAGTATCCTTTCACCTTTAAAGTGAACATGTTAATTTCCAGTACCCCCTACCCCTTTCCAGTTAGTAAATTTCCAATTGAGAGTTATCGCTGAGTGGTCAGTCTTATATCCCTGTATTATACTCGCGTCGGTTGTTATATTAAATATATCCGTGCCTGTTTTCTCGTATTTTTCTTTATCCATGTATATCGTCTGTCATGTTGATGCTGAGTTCTCCACGGGTCAATGTAATCTTTTTCGGTTATTGTATTCAAAACTGTCAATCGCGCATAAGGGTGGTTAATATGTTTATAATTGTCAGTACCAAGTTCCAATCCCCACACATAATGACGGAAGAATTTTCTTTGTCCTGAATTTTCTGGTTTATCTGATTAAAAAAGGAGGGTTTGTCCGAATTAGGTGCGTACAAGCTAAAAAATGTGACTGGTGTTTCATATATATTTAAATCCATGATGATATATTTACCATTTGGGTCAATTGTTGTATTATTTATCTTATATTCAAAGTTGTTACTAAAAAGTATGATTACTCCCCTCGCGTTAGACGTGAAGGGGCAAACTCCGGCATCGAGTCCCCATTTGTCCTTAATATAATCTTTAAATTCTGGGTCAGTGTGCGTATCCTGTAAGCATGTAATGCAGTATTTTTTCTTGTTGAAATAATTGAACACGTTCTTTCGATTCGATCTAGTCAGCTAACCCTTGACAGTTCATTGAAACAATATTTACGGTATCGGGCATCGGACATGAAAAAGAGAGTAAAACCGTGACATTTATGGCTCCCCATACGCAAATTTCAGAGTTATATTGCTGGTCGTGATCTTGTCCACATAAAACCAATGTTCACACACACATTCACACAGACACACAATCACCAGTAAGGACAAAACACACATTAGGCAATGACGTATTGTATCGGGTTCCCTTTCGACCGGGGTGTGTAACAGGATATATGTGTATACTAATTCTATTACAGCGACGTACCGAGTAATCAATCTTAATTGTAAGTTATTAATTAATTATTAATCATGAATTTAGTAAAGTGATTCACATAACACGGAAATGCAAAGGGGTAATGTCGAAAACAAAATTTAAAAAAATAAAAATAAAAAAGACACATCAACAAGATATATTTACATCCCTCACATAAACTGTGCCTTATAGACGAAGTATATTATTTCCCTGCAAGATCGTGGCAAGCACAAGCATGAGCCTATATCATAGTAGATATTTCCCTATCCTGAGAAAACGTATAGCAATATGATCTTACAAAACTTGACATTAAATATATTGTAAGAAATAATATCTGAGGAAAGTTGGTTACAGAAACTAAGGTGTGATGGTGATTGGCGAATTGTTTGGTCAAGTTCATTTCAGAGTCGTGTTACAGACGGGAGATTGCATGAATGACTGCTCTGGAAAATGGCACAAGTTTATCATCATTCCGTAAAGGGTATACAGTTGAATAGGATATTCGTGGAGGTAAAATGAGATAATGAGGTATATCTCCATGTAACATTTTGTAGTATCGGCGTTTGTGACGCTGTTTGCGTTCAGATAAGTGGACAAATCCGGTTTCCATTGTATTACACAATGCTTGTTGGAATGGGAGACCATTAACAAGTTTAAGACCATTAACAGTAACTCGAGTTTTGGTATAATGAAAATCGAGGAATTATCCGTATATAAAGTGACAAATAGCTCTCCCACTTGACCTACAGAATGGGGCCAGGCTGTCTAGGATGTGGTGAAAAAACTATCCCGTTCTCCATAATTATTATGGGAATCTGCGGATATATTAGAATTCAGTAAAAGGCTATGCATTTTTTTCTCATAAGTATGGGTCAGAGTAAAATACATCGCTCTTACAACATGTTTTGAAGCTAGGGTCAAAGTCTCCAAAAGTGTAGAGCTATAGCTATTTCAAAATGTTATTCCTATGAAACCTTGATAAACAAAATTACATCAGTATGCACTGATCAGCTCACACTATGTTGAAATGGAACGTACATGACAGAAATGTGATATGAATGTATTAGAAATTTGTCCGTCGTATAAGAATTTCAGACAGCTAATTCAAAGCAATATTTTTATGAAGAAGTGAAATTGGTAACACTCTTTACGAACGTCCGCTAACGTGCCCGTAGAAAACTGGCGAAATATGTTTTTGGGGGCAAATGATGCAAAGTAACACATAATCGTCCATTCGTGTGTATGTTCAGTATTGTAAGTAAGTTGTTTGTTATACCCGTACGGCAGTCAGCAGCTTTTTCTTATTGTGTATTTATATTCGAGCGACATACGTTTGCCTAAGGTGAATAAAGAATGTAACTCATGTAACGGATCGTAGTCGTAGTGATTCCAACTATATAGTGTATAACCGACACTGCTACTGTGCAGAAAACATTCCAATTTAAAAAGATTCAAATGAAAACAATAGCGTCCATTTTTCGATTAACATTTCATGAAAACTGTTCGTCTTGTTTCAACTTTGACGGTACACCTTGATAGGAGACAATTCGAACTAGTAAACTCTATCTCATTTTTTAAAATTTTTGCCTGGTTTGGTTTTTACAGCTATTTTACTAAAATAAATTTTAAAAAAGCGAACTATTTGACGGTCGTTTGTCTTAAAAGTTGAATAATTAAAAAATTGAGCCGAACTGACAAAAAGTGAGATAAGACTAGATCACCCTATAAGTAACAAGCATGCCAAATTTCAAAAGCGTAGCATGGATACTTTTCGAGAAATAAACGTTTAAATCTCGGATATTGTAAAAAAATGAAAGGCTGGAAATCGGGCAAAATGTGTCCAGCTATACGTCTGATGAATTAATCCTAATTTTTTGCTTGAATTCTATTGTCAAATACATTTTTAATCTGTCTTATGGGACGTACTCGAATTCCTGTTTATTTTGGGTAGCTATTACACAAAGTGTATTCAGCAAGGCGGTTTAAAATTCAATTTAAACTTAAAAAACTTGCTAAAACTTGTTCAGCTGAGAAATGTTCAGACCTGTGCTGATCACTTCACGGTGGGTGCCTAAGCGAAGTGTCATTGCTTTGAGTACACTTTCATATGTATATATTTTAACTAGAAACAAAAATACGGATGTTTGCAAGGTTTTGATCAGAAGGATGTAGATTAATGTAAATGAGTAGGACTTCGAGATAATTAGCTCACCAAAATACTGCGGAAATGATTTTTGAAAAGGGAAATTCAACAGACAAAAACAAAAGTAGCCAAGCTCATGCAAACTGCTGTTCTATTCTTACGACAGACTATGAGGGTTGCCAGTTCCTGTGAGTCAATTAACAAAACAATACACACTCAGGCAGTACGACTTACAATATACAGTCGTGTCTCTTTCCAGCTGGGTATCGGACCACCTATAAGACAGTCTGTTTAATTTTTCCAGTGCCTCAAAAACTAAATTTGTAATCCTATTATCGGAACACTTCTAATTAGAATTTCGATTTTATTTTCTCACCAAATGTTAGACGAAATAGTGAATATTTAAATGAAGAAATAGAAAAAGAATGACGAATTTTGACTCTCTAACGGGACAGCTATCCTTAATGCAGTTGACGATCGATCGACGAATTAATTCCGATTCGTTCAAAATGACGGTCAAAATAAAATTGTTTTCACAGGGAAAAGCAATATTTCAGGGTTTTTTGGGTATACACTGCATGTGTACAACATGAAACTACATGTAGTTAACAGGACAATATCTAACCAATCTATTAGACAAACTGTAAGTTTCAAAGAACAATCGTTACAGATATTATAATGGATGAAACGATTTCTTTCTTCGAGAGACATCGCCGATAAGCAGCTAATCAAGTGATGCATATTCATCTATGAGTATTATTTAGTGTGTTGATAATCAGCATAAAACGATCTATAGCTAAGTTGAATAAACGTCATCCTTATAATACCAAATCGCTAATCCGTATATTTCATATCGTTGCCACGGTACCGTAGAGTGGCTTTTTTGCACCAGATTATATACCTTACTAAAAACTTTGACAATGGGAGAATGCGCAGTGTTTGCTCTTCGCAAGCGTCTCTGGGAGGGGTTGGGAATAGCAGAAGCGACTATGGGGCGTTTTTTGTCGGGTTTACCAAGGGTAAACCCTACATTAGTATCACTTTTCAGTTTTTCTTTTTTCTTCTGCACATGTGTAGTTTTGATCTCCTGCCCGGAGACTGTTCTCATTTGATGCCCCTTACAGCATTCACAACAGGCCTCGCACAAGCCATGCAATTCCAGGCGCTAAGAGTAATGGAATTTCGTTGAAAGGACATGGAAAGTCAGAGGAAATATGTGTACAGAGTCCGGGAAAATGAGTGGAAAAAGCTAAGTTATTCTCTGAAGTTCAGCGAAATTTATTGCGGAATAAAAATCCAAACAGCCGTGAAACGTGTTTGCTGGTGACCCTTCGCCAGATTGGAACGAGGTCAGACAGCTCATTTACATATTTTGTGTAGTCCATTGGTTGAACTAAACTCGTGACTGTTTCCCGCTGAATTAATATTCATATTCTGTGACGTGTATTGGTCGAGGTCATAATGTCGACAGCTGATTGGCTCACGCTCTTGACATCTGTACTAATTTACGTATCAGAACAGTCGCCATTTGAACTGGTCAAATTGCAGTCGCCATTGTTCGTTGGTTTGGAATTTAGCTTTGGGCTAATTTTGCCGATGCCGGGAAAATGCAAATTTAGTGAACATTGGCTGAGACTGGATGATTATAACTGTGGTTGTCCCGTCACGGTGAGAGGACAGCAACGTACACGGTGTGTCAAACAAATGTGGATCTGTCCAATATCGGCGATGGTCAATTACGGAGCCATACAAAAATTACAGGATACACAAACTTTCTTGAGGTTGTTCTATAACTATATGGCACTTTATGAATTATTATTACGAATATGAATTTTAATATTTTTGAACATTTTTCAATCTTTGGTAAGCTACCTTACAACAAAAGTTATGATTCATATATAGTGCAAGATCACAAAGATGATCTTCACTTTAGATAGGGAATCGTCCTCAATGCGTTTTTGATACACACAGCTGGTGGGGCTAATTTTTGTCTAAAAAGCACCAAATTGACCATTTGAATAGATAAAGATAAAGAATAATCAAGACCTACAGACAAACACAACCAGACTTACAGTGGTTCAAACCTGCCGTATTTTGCATTTTTCGGTGCATTTACAGTCGACATTTTCTCTCCAAAATTCTCGTTGCAAAATTATGACACCTTTAACCAAAATCATATTTAGACTTATTTGTTGGTCAAAATAGCTAAAATTGGTTTTGGTTAAAGGTGTCCTATTTTTGTAACAAGAGAAAATCCGCACCGAAAAGTGCCTAAAAATACGAAAATAAGCCAACTTACCAACTTTAGTGAGCCATAAATCCGTGTTCGTGCATCGGCAGTCCTTCATTATTTCGGGTCTTATAATTCAGCATGAAGGCTGTACAAAATGGTCCATTTCATATCCCTTTGATAAAAGTGAAAGTTTGGCCCTTCAAACCGAACAGCTTGAGGACGATTCCCTATGTCAAGCGAACACCACCATTCTTCCCAAATATGGGACTAATAAACTCCTCTGATGCAAGTAAACCCGACATCAGTACTTTAAGTACTTTGATTAACAGATGTATGCTCTTCTATTCAAACTTTGGGGGCAATTGATAGCCATAATCGATAAGTCGATAAACAGCAAAAAGCAGATAAACTTCAAGTGACGCGGTTTGAATAAATGCTAAGTGATATAAATGCTATTTGTTGTGTGGATAATCAACATATAAATTAATAGTCCAGTAAATTCAGCTGTTGTTGAGCTGAAACTATAACAGTTTACAGCATTTTTTTTTTTTTTGGAACGCATTTATAAAATTCACAAAGCAACATACTGAACGTCCTGAGGGGGGAAAAATGATGTCGTCCCAGTTTAGTGACCAGTTTAGTGATTCGTCTTCTCATAAATCTAATAGAAGTTAGGAATCGAGACATGTCGGTCTCAAAGCTTACCATAATGTAATTTGTTCTAGTCTATTTGCTGAAAATTGTATGCATGACACTATAATTTGTAATTTACTTTGCCCTAAGAAATAGTTCTCAATCTCAATCACCTAAACGAGTATAGATAATACATTTACATTTCATTACCACCCGTTAAAGTTTGTCCGGATGTAGAGTAGTCCTGCCATATAGGTTTAGAATGAACCTAATACCTTCAGAAGTCATCAGATCTGACGACCAAAATGCAATCGTTTTCCGTGAAGGAATTTCCGCTTCATTAACCGAAAAACCCGTATCCGTGTGACAGTCAACACCAATTCCTAATGTGTATGAAATAAAAATAATCGAATAAATACAAGACGGTTTACTGCAACAGTGAAGCGGTCAGCAACTTTCAATTATGATGGCAAGACACCAAAATGTTCTCTTTTTGAAATCATTATAACTGACCATTATTCGTTTGTAAAGTATACATCCGAGTCACAACTTGACTGTGATTGTTTATTTGAACACCATAAAAATGTTAATCACATGATAGTCAAACGGTCCGTAAGCCCGGGTTAATCGGAATTAGACAAAAGTTGCGAAACTTAGAGACCGCGATCTCGCACGCTACTATCGTATATTGTCTTCATTAAATACGATATTTCTCAAATAATTGAGGCGTTTGATGGTCTAGTCCTGTTTGACGAGTTTCAGCAACAGCATTTTGTGGCGTTTATTGAAATTGTCACACCGGGAGGAATATGTATACCCCGTATCCACGTACTTCTGAAATATTGCTATCCAGTAATGCGTAGTTATGTCAAAATTGTAATCTTGAGAGAAACCCATGAACATTCTCGCCTCTGCGATTCAACAGGTCCGAAGTTTTATCAACAACCAAGAAAATGGCACTCAAAAGCTCAAAATTGTGGAAACAGCTGCCAGGCGTATACAAAATGAGATCGTCAACTGATATTATGTCCCATATCTGCACAGTCACATTCATGACTTGGAATCATATTATTTAGAATGACATTTACCTGGTTGACAGATATAGATATCACCCGTTATATCTCCGCAAAAAACACGATCTAATTTTGATAAGCTTGGCAGCTGTTTCCCCTATTCTGGACTTCTGACGTTTATAGTTCTTTCTTTTGCTGAATAGCGGATTCCTAATTTTCAATGATGCTTCTCTTCAAATGGCGAAAACTATATGATTGGGCCTTTTGCGTTTAATTTCTAAATAATTCTGCCTGTTCAAAATGAGATATTCAATTGGTGCATGTGACGATGCTGACTTCCATGAAATCGTCTGTTCGATCTGTATCTGAAGACCAGTAATCATTCGTGTCTTCACATGTCTGAGTAATATTATCTATGATATTGATAGGGTTTGGTTCTAAAATACAGCTTAAATATCCCCATCTCCTATCATATCAAAATCCCAGAAATTCAACAATTGGGTCATAGGTAGCTCAGACAAACTATTAAATTCATTAGACATAGATTAGCATATATACAAGTATTAGTCCATGGGCCCAGGCATATATCGGTACCATCAGAGGAAACCAAACTTTAGGGCTACTAAGTTATTGGTAGGGACTATATGATTATTTCAATATGTGATAACCGTTCCAGAAGAGCAGCTTAGTGTATATTTTGCATTTTTACCATTTTACCATTCTGAGATATTGACTTTTTTGGGAAAAATCACACAATGGACTACTGACACATCCCATGAAGGTAATATCATTCAATAACAGCTCCGGATATCCAGAATTGTTATCTGCACAGTTACAACAAGCATACTTCCCATCTTGAGGCACATGCTTTAGTTTGGTATTCAAACGGCTGATTTGCACGCTGGATTTTGTGAAATTTGCGGATTTATTATTATCATTATTTACGGAATGTTGTGTGTCCCATATGAGTGCCACAGTCCTAATGGATCAGCTACCCATATGTACCTTGTTTGCAGGGAAGCACAAAGGAGGACCATCCAGATGGTTTCAACAAAGTTGTAGAATTTTTTCTTCCCATACCCCCGAAATGCACATTGCGGCTGAATATATGAAAATTACAATGTAGCTCAAATTTGATATAATCTTTCGCCCCACCAGAAATGTTTCAGGTTGTGTACACTGGAAAGTATATAAATGTATTTTATAATGTCATAAGTGTATTGTATAATAAATACTGGTCCTAGGGGGCCACACCTGCAATAACACTGGTGAAAACCCAGACTCCTACTTGCCCGTTTTGTTTTCTAGGTTATACCTAGTATTCATTGTTTAGTATCTGTGGGTGCAAGTTTCGGGTTATTTTAGGTCGAAAATTCTTATTTCTGACCAGCGAAACCCTCATCAGGAGCCTATACGCATTGACCGTTATGGTCAGATTTTTTATTTTTTCAGCATTTCACTGATGCTTTTACCC